>ML785821.1:241135-264968 GCA_009831015.1 Picea engelmannii
ATATATATATATATATATATATATTTTAAATTCACTTGTTTTGATTTACCTTTGTTTTTTTTTCAACGTTTATTTTGCAATTTTTTTTAATAAATTGTTATGCATTTTTTTAAGCTAAAACCAAAAAGATTTATCTATTATATATACAAATTTTACACCAATCCTTGGGAGAATTTACCCAAAAGGAAACCAGATTCTTAACCTGACAAAATATCTGTCTATCAGAACTATATCTATTGTAAGTTTGTCTATAGCTATATATATGACAAGTATGGAAACATAATAATAATAAAACCGACAACAACTAAAACGAACAATCAATCCTACGCATCAACTCGAGGATATGATTTATGGGTCTCGATTACGGGTTCTGTATCCGGCTTGATTGCATCTAGCTCAATTGGACAATTTTCGGAACCCGACGAGGTTGGCGAATCATCACCCTCCTGTTGCTCAGGTTGATGACTGGCCGAAGAGACCTTGAGGCGAATGCCATATTGAGACTGACAGAAAAGTTTAAATTTACCTTCAGATAATAATTCTTTTCAGAATTCGTCATTTATTTATTAAATATATATATTTTTTAATTTGAATTTTAAATTCTATATATATATTTTTTAAATTTTTAATCGTGTTCTTAAACATGTTTTAAAAAATATTATTTTTTATAGGTTTTTTATTAAAAAAATGTGTTTTAAATGTCTTGTTTTTGGTTTTTTCATTCTCAATTAATTTTTAAATTTCTTTTAACTTTAGATGTTTTGTTGGAACTGTCGTGGTTTTCCCTGGAACAAAGGACTTATATTAAGTTGGATCCCAAGTGAAATTGATATTATATTTCTCGTTGAAACATGAGAGTAGGAGGAATCTAAGGTCCCTAACATAGACATATTTATATTGTGGTCAACATGGAACAATAAATCCTCTCGTAAAGGGGTTGGAGGCATATCTTGTTACATAAGAACAACATTTCTCCTCACATTCGTCTTCATAAAAGAGACCCTCTCAATCGGTTCATTTGGGTGGATATTTTAAATATTGATGCTAAGATGTATATAGCAGTTTGTTATTTTGCACCTATTAACTCTATCTTTTATTAAAAAAACAATCTAGATAAAAATTGTCCCTATAAAAGCTTAGAACAATATATTTACAGTATGAGAAATGAAGATAGTATCCTCCTGTTAGGAGACTTTTATGATAGAACTGAAAATGATCAAGCTATTATCTTAAACAACGATTATGTTATCCCTCAAGAGGTTCCAGGATGTTGTTGGAACGATGTTGAGGCACCTCAGGGGCCAAGACTTAGAATGAATCTTAAGGCCAGATTTGTAATAAAATAATTGTGAGATATTTGGGAAGTTTTTCCCTCTCTCTCTCTTTCTTTTGAAATTATAGGACCTCAAACAATTCTCAGTTTAGATGAAAAAATGCTCTCAACTATCATAGGCATATGTCTATGAGTGTTTCAAACAACCAATCTTAAAAGGGAGATAAAATGGTGGATTAGAGGAAATAACAAAACAAACATACATGGAACTGCTTAGAATGAAACCTGTAGCCTATGTAAAATGAATAACGTGCTGGGAAATTAAGGGTTAACAACTCTAACAAGTGTAAATAGATCAATAAACATATGCTTCAAAAAGTTAACACCTTCATACACTCAAATACATGGAGGTACCTTCTGCATATCATTTAAATTCACAAAGAAATGATAAGAAATTGTCATACATTCATAGGAAAACACTTATATATTATAACCATACATCATATAGTAACATTGAATATGAGGAATGACCTGTTGTCTGAGCTTTTATAAATCAAATCTGATACAAGAAAAACAAGAATGGAAGGAGATGATTTACAAGAACACATATACAACAAAATGAAGAACTACATACTGAAACTTAAATGTAGGGGATGAATCTTTGGTTGCTTGCTTCATTTATCAACTAACTGTGCTCAAGGTATCTCTGTGGTCAGACATCTATGGTTACAATAAACTCTTTAACTCCACAAAGTGCCGACCTCAACAATGGGTGGCTTCATTGTCTTTTATTCCTCTCGCTCATGCCCTAAAACCGCTTCTTGAAACTGTTTCAAACTTCTTGAATATTCTTATGGCTTCTTGATTCTTGAGCGGTTTCTCCTCTGGTCAAAATTAATTACTTTTACCTGCATAAATCCTATTATGCTAAGATCGTGGGGCAACTGGAAACCGACAGGAAAAAATATCCACTCGAGCTCTGTCCCTGAAGAGTCTCTGTAATCATTTCTTTTGTTGCTGGGCACTCAGAATCAAATCTACACAGGGGTGAGACTCGGTAGTCGTCAGATCAAATTTGACGAGAAATATCGACCGTTGATCGAGGTTACTCATCAGAGCAATCAAGGTTTGAAAAGGTGTAAACTTAGAAACTATCAGATCAATATCAGAGAGCTATCACAACCACTAATCTGAGACTTTTTAGTTCCGATGGATTATTTGTAGATCAATCAATCTTGACCATTGATTTGAAAGCGGGCGTGTGACTAGATCTAGACCATTGATTGGTTCTTCTTGCAAGAAGTCTGAGAGTAGATTTGGGCCTTCCATCGGGGTCATTGGGGTCTGGGTTGCAAACAAGACTCCGATGAGGGGACTCTGAGTTTGAATCTCGACCGTTGATCTGGAGCTGCAAGCAGAGGTTCGAAGATGCACAAGAGTCGTCGATTTGACTCGACCAAGAACCCAAAATCGACTAAGGAAAAGATCGTTATCCGGACGTCATCTTGACACATGATGACTTTTCATTGGTCTATTTTGGCACTGAGGTGGCATGAAGGCATGACACCTGTCACCCATTTTTGGAATGTTGACCTGTGTATTTAGTGGGTTTCTTGCATCCACGTGGAAGTTGCTGATTTTCCATGACAGTGCTCCGCAAGCGCGTTGATACAAAACTTGGCAGAGAAGCTTTGATACCCGAGAGCATATCTGGACCGTTAATAGGTCCCACTTGAAAGAGGTCCGAGAGCCGGTATGGACCGTCCATCGGGGGTGTCCATCAGAGTAGTCGGGGTATGAACTTCAAATGGAACTTCGACAAGGGGACTCCAAGCTTGAATCCCAGTCATTGATTTGATGGTGCAAGAGGAAGCCCGACGACACATGAGAGATGTTGATATGGCTCGACCAAGAACCCAAAATATTCTAAGGCAGAGATCATCATGATGACGTCATCCTTGACATGTGGTGCCTTTTCACTGGTCCACGCTGGCGTCGATGTCACAGGGAGACATGACACATGTCACCCAAATTTGATACGCTTTGGGGCGCCTTTGGTGGGTTCCACTTGTCCACGTGGTAGTCGTTGATTAGCTCTAATAGTGCTCTGCTAGAAAGCTGGTGTCACACCTAGACGAGAGGCTTTGATACCTGGGAGTAGATCTGGACCACTGATCGACCCCATTTGAAAAAGGTTCGAGAGAAGATCTGGACCGTCCATCGGAGGTGCCCGTCAGAGTAGTCGGGGTTTGGAATTCAAACATGACTTCGAAGAAGGGACTCCAAGACCACATCTCGACCATTGATATGGAGTTGCGTGGGGCAGCCTGACGACACATAAGGGTCGTCAATCTAGCTTGACCAAGAGCAAAAACAAAATCGGCTAAGTCAAAGATCATCATGCTAATACTAGCTTAGACACGTGGTGACTTTCTATTGGTCTATGGTGGAACTGACGTGGTCGGGGAGTAGGACACATCTCACACATATCTGAGATTTTTACCTATGCATGTGGTGGGTTCCCCATGTCCACATGGCAACCTTTGATTGGCCTGTCAAGGCTCTACTAGTAGGCTGACGTGACATCTTGCCAAGAGGCTGCGAGATCTGAGATCAGATCTTGACTATTGATCAGGGTTTCCCCATCAGAGTGATCTTTATTAATGTCATGAGGGGGACTTCCCTGAAGGAAATATGACAACCATTGATTTAAAAGGTCGTGCACGTGATGCGATCTGAGCTGTCAATCTCTCAGGGTCCGAAAAACTCCTAAAAAGATGGCGCTTGGTATTTAGGTTGCGATATTATGGTAAGATTCGTAGCTAATATGATTAGTCCATTTTCACGCACGACAAGCTCCTTTTAGACCTCCGATAAGCACTCGAGGGATTATTTTTTTTCTTGTGCGCACTAGGGCATGGATTTTCTTGCCTTTTCTTCATTCCTCCTTAGAAAAATTTAATCTTGACTATTCCAGGGGCTCTAGAAGCTCACCTTCTGCCTCTATCTCATCCAATCTCGGCCTTATAACTTCAACCAACCTTCATTTAATGACAAGAACAATAATGTTACTAACATTAGGCTCCAACATGGACAACATACCCCTGTGGTCTACTGAGAACTGTAGACCAGGTACCTTCTTCTGTTGGGTTATGGAGTCTTTCCGAAAAGATACATCTCCTTCAGACCTACAATTGATCTGATATGTGACACAAAAAATGCCCGATAACTTACATTGATAGAAACCTACCTACTTACTAAATTAATGAATGGTGAATTAAGTAAAATTAAAAATTCATGGATATAAATGAAAATGAATTATTTATGTACAGGGTAAGAAAAACTTGCTGTGATTAATACTGCAAGAAGTGCTTGAGGAATCTCCCATTTATAGGAGCCCCACACAATTCTCCATCCAAATGAGCTAAATCATAAGTGTTGTTATTTTGGATTGCAACCACTTGGAAGGGTCCAAGCCAAAGATTATCAAATTTTCCATGTTTCCCTTTATCTTCTCTTTAAGCATCCCATTTCAGGACCAAATCCCCTGTCATGAAATTTCTTTCCTTGGTCCTTTTATCAAATATTTGTTTTATTCTTTCTTGGTGAACTTGGGACTTTATCTGAACTTGTTCTCTTATATGCTAGACTTCAATTAGCTAATTAATTCTTCTTTGCATGTCATCTGATTCTGCCTCCTCAGCTTGCAGTAATTTCATCACGGGGAGGCTAAACTGAATGGGGAAAATGACTTCCAACCCATATACCGGTTGAAAAGTGGAAGTTCCAATGGCCCTCTTGATGCTAACTATGTCTTCCTAGAAAACATATTTCAGGTGGGAATCCCATGCCTTCTTGTTTTGAGATAAAATTTTCTTGATAAACTTTTTATTGGAAGATTCAACCAAACCATTTCCTTATGGATAGTAAGCAGTAGAGTGCCCCAACTCTATGTTATAGTCCTGACAAAACCTAACCAATTTGGCAGATTTGAAATCCTGAGCATTATCAACAATGATCTTTCTTGGGCACCCAAATCTGGCCAATATATTTTTCTCTAGGAACTTTATGATGACTGTATCGGTGGTTGCCTTTGTAGGTATGGCTTCCACCCATTTTGTCAAATAATATGTGGCTGTCAACATCCATTTGTGATGTCCACTTGAATTTGGATTAATCTCGCCAATGAAGTCTAATCCCCATTGTTGGAAAGGTGTCTCAAATTTGATTGGTTTTAGTGGGAGGGGAAACAACTTCTTCTTTCCTGCAAACATTTGACATTCTATACATGCTCGAACCAAGACATTTACATCAAAAAACAAAGAGGGCCAATAATACCCAACTCTAAGAATCTTGTATGCAGTGGCTCTCCAAGCATGGTGACCCCCACACACACCCTTATGAAACTCAATGATTATGCCCTCAGTTTATTCCTCAATGAGACAATTTAGTAGGATTCCCCCTGGGTCCTTCCAAAACAAAATTTCCCCCAAAATGCAATACTTTACAGCCTTAAGCTTAACAAATCTAGCCCTCACTTTATCCCATGCTGGTGAGCAACTGGAATTTTGCAAGTAAAATATGATTTCTTTATCCCAATTAGACTGAGAAAATTTGACACTTACCTCTAAGGATGGTTCTTGTGTTTCATCCTCTTCAAACTCTCTTGTTACGATGTTTGTTGAAAGTTCATTCCAGCCTAAAACTTTTAAGTTAGATTCAACCAATAATTTGGCTAGTCCTTGTCCTTTTACTAGCTTTGTGGGCTTGATCTCCACGTCATACTCTTGAATCTTAACAATCCATTTTCCTATTCTTCCCTCACTTCCATGCTATGTGAGAATGTCCTTTATAGTATTTGTAGGTACATAAGCCAATATATTAGAGTGCAATATATAATCTCTAAAATCCTTTAATGCCTTGACTAATGCATAAGCCTGCTTTTCCATTCTTCTATACTTCAACTCAACGTCTCTCAGGGCCTTGCTAAAAAAGGCTATGGGATGTGCTTGGTCTTTTTCATTTTTCTGAAGCAACACAAAAACTATGGTATGTGCTGATGCAAAAGAGAAAATGAGGAAATCCTTGTCATAATTCAGGTTGATTAGTACTGGAGTCTCTCCTAAGTCTTCCTTAATATGATGGAAAGATTCTTTGGCTTCAAATGCCCACTTGAATTCATGATCCTTTTTCAACATGTTGGTAATATGATTCACCATTTTAGCAAAATTGGGGGCAAACCTTCTTAGAAAGCCTATTTTATCTAGGAAAGATTGTACTTCTTTCTTGTTCCTAGGCTAAGAAATTTGTTTGATTGCCTCCACACTTTCTGGATCTATCTTCACCCCTTCTTTGGATATTATATGGCCAAGATATTTTCTTCTTCCATAGAAAAATAAGACTTTTTGGGGTTCAAGGACAACCCAAACTTTCTACACTTCACAAAGGTTTTCCTTAAATGCTTTATGTGATCTTCACCTGTCTTGGAGAAAAAAATCATGTCATCAAGGTATATGACAATGAACTTGTCTCTCTCACCCACAAAAGAAATGTCCATATCTCTCTAAAAAGTTGCTCTTGCATTTATCAGGCCAAAAGACATTTTGACATACATGAAATTCCCCCATGGTGTTGTGAAGGTTGTCTTCTCTGTCATCTAGGTGCATGGCCACTTGGTTATATCCTGAAAAACCATCCATCATGGATATCCTGTTTACCCCTATTATTTTCTGCAGTATATGATACATCTTGGGTAGGGGGTAGTTATCTTTTAAAGAGAATTTATTCAGGTTCCCGAAGTCCACACATAGCCTTATTTCCCCACTCTTGTTTCTCACTAGAACTAAATTAGAAACCCATTCGGAGTACCTTAAGGGAATAATAATCTGGGCATCTAATATTTTTCTCACCTCTTTCTCAATGGTAGGAAAAAGAAGAGGATTAACTTTCCTAAGCTTCTGCTTGAAAGTCTTAGTACTAGGTTTGAGGAGTATTCAATGCTGGATGATACTGGTATCATAAGATTTTAGGTCCTCCTATCTCCATGCAAAGACGTCCATGTACTCTTTGAACAATTGTAAATACTCTACCCTATGATCAACATGAATATTTTTGGACAACTTAATATATTTAGGATTTTTTCCAGTCCCAATATTATATTCCTCAATGCTATCATCTTTGGGGAGGACAACTGGTTTGACAAGTACATCGTTTCTATCAAAGAATTGTTCTAAAGGAACCCGTCCTTTGGGAATCAAGTTATTCTTGAGCTTCAAGACTTTATGCTCAACCATGTAATTGCTGAATTCAAGAATCTCTCCAGCTTCCTCTCCGATCTCATGTTTGGTGTCTTCTTCATCATCTAAATAAATATGAGTATTTGCAAACTCATCTATCACTTCCATGAACTTTTTGATCTGCTGATCATCTTCAAAAACTTGCCAATATTTGATATTGTCAGGAATGGAAGGTCTGTATCTCATCTTGATCTCATATTTAATTTGAGGGGTGGTTGGTACCTTAAAGGTACCAGAAGCTACTGCTAAGGAATTAGTCGACTGATTAAACTCTATCAAAACAACATAAATATTGAAAGCTTCATAAAAATTATCAATCATATCCCATGCTTGATTTTTGTACGCCCTCATTCTTGGATTCCTTGTTTTATAGGAACCTTTTACTTGCTACACAACTAGCTCTGAATCTCCAAATACCACCAACTTGGTAATTTACATCTTTCTTGCTGCCTCTAGGCCTAAGATCAAGGCTTCATATTCAACCATGTTATTTGTGGCCTCAAAATCAATATTATAGGAAAAATGAATTTATTTTTTGGTGGGGGAGATGAGCACTACACCAACCCCAACCCCTTCTTTTGAGTATGCACCATCAAATTGTTTTCTCCATATACCATCCACTTCTTCCACAGGGCTTAGAAGAGGATCTGCAAGAATCAAGGTTATATTGTACTCTTTGTTTATAGATAGGATACAACAGACCAGATCTTCATCAACAACATATATGGGATGACTCATAGGGTTGTTCTAATCACTAACCACATAAGAAAACTTTGTCTCTTGGTACAACCTTCTGAGCTCTCCTCCAAAAACTGGTACAATGGCATAATTCATATCCATCTGCATAGTGCCTCCCAATTTCCGTGCCCATATTCTGGACAACAGCATGCCATAATTGGACGGTACATCAACCGCCACCATGCCCATCATAATGCTCTTAATAAGTAGCTGGCCTAGGGTGACAACTATGTATTGAATCAACTCATAACACTTCACTTTTCTAGCATCAAACAAATAGAGATCATGATATGTCCTGGTTATTTCCAACCCCAACTTTTCCATGAATATTTTAAGCATAATATTGTGTGATGCTCCAAAATCGAGCATACAATTGTGCAACATTTTATCATGAATATTCAAGGTCACATAGAAGGGTGCCACATATTCTTCTGTCATCAATATTAGGACCAAAAACTATGGTAGGGGACTCATCTTGTACATTCAAAGTATCTGGAGGATTTGTTGATCCCTTCCCTGACATCATTTTCTCAATCTATTTATGGTATGAGGGTTTTTTATCCAACTCCACCAAAGGCATATGAATCTTGATCTTAGACAATTCACGTTCAAAATTGAAAGGTAAAACCAATTTCTCAAGTTATTTAGTTTCTTTTTCCTTTTTTACAGGCTCCAAAACTTCAACTACCTTAGGTATGTCTAGAACCTCTTTAGATTTATATTTGGACAACTTGGACCAACTTTCTTAGCCCGTGGTTCAATGTCTACAACAAATTCTTTTTGCTAAGGCTTGAGATCATACTTCTTATGCATGCCGACATGTAGTGCATCAACACAAATTCTATATTAAATTGAGGATAAAGCTCCTTTGTTGTGTTGAGGATCAAGCACCAATTTCCTAGGATTTAGTGACTCTTCATAGTCACCTTGATTTAGATGTATGGCATCATTATCATCTCGAAGTAGGTGGATTTATTCTATATTCCTCATAGCTCTCATCCACTTCTTCTTCAATAAAATTGTTATCATTTTTGTTTTTTATAGGAGGTTGAATGGGCTGCTATTCATTTCTTCTCTCCCTTCTCATGAGTTATGGATTAGGGGGTCTTCTGAATTGATTAGGGTTAGGATTTGTTATGTCTCCTTCTTGGGGGGATCTGTTTTCATTGCTATGCTCTATCTCAAATATGGACATTTTGTTTGTCAGATTCTTGATCAATCTAGACATCTCATTCATCTTTTCTTCTTGGGGTTCTCTACTTGGATCAAAATTACCACATTCTTCCATGACCTTTTTATTTTCTTCCTAATCTTGTTTTTTCTTCATATTTCCTATTGCAATCATGTATCCTTCTATGTCTATTGCATCCTCTTGCATTACTAGCAGGGTTGGGGACCTTCTTTCTCTCAAAGTCATGGAAAAATCAACATCAAATGCCCTAGTGTATGTCACTTTAGTTGCCAGTTGTGATGGATTTATATTTGCATGGATCCTGTTATAGAGCTTATTAAACCTCCTGTTGAAATCATTGACGGTTTCATTGGATCTTTTATTGAGTGAGCTAAATTCATTCAGGTAGTATAGGCTATCCCTTTTCTCACTCCACTGTCTCATAAAGGCAAATTCTAGAGTTGGCCAACTATCAATTGAAGCAACAAACAGTTCTATGAACCATTTTATAACATCTCTTCCTATAGTTTGGACAAATAGCCTCATGAGGACTTTGTCTTGATCTACAAACTAGTCATTTGTAAAGTATAGGAAAACACTCGTATGCTCTTCAGCTAAGCGGGTTTTATCTCCATCAAATTTTGGTAGATATTTCATGTAATTCTCTGGGAGGTCATGGGTAATTTGGGGAAGATTCAATGGGGATAATATAGAAGTGACCCAAGGATTTATAGGTGGTGGGGGAGGAGATTGATTTCCCCTAGGTCTTCCTCCACCTAAACCATCCATGAGATTTTGTAAAATGATGTTATGGGATTCAAAGGACAGAGGAGGGACATGAATTATCAAAAAGGGTTGATGAGAAGAAATGAATTTTGGGCTAAATTCTAAAGGAAAATTTTGAATATCTATCAAAGGTTATGGTATATATTTTAAATAAGAAAGCTAATATTCAGATATATCAATCAGATTTATGGATTCAACACTTTGATGAACAACATAAGGAAATATTTCTTGATAAGGGTTACTTGAAAAAGAAGAGATCTGACGTTCTCTGACATTTCTCTAGGGGACAAGATTTTCTGGATTTGAATATATCAGAACCTGATTAGAATCAGGGTGGATTCTGGTATGTCTCCTAGCAGAGGACATATTGTCCTTCTTTGGATTCGCTAGGTGAAAGATTAACAACCAAGTGCCTGAGGCCTATTCATCATCAAGTATTAGAGCTTACAATGTCGTATCCCCAGGGAAGATTTCTTCAACTTATGTCCCCGACATCAATGCCATTTCAAATTTTATCCTTAGAGATGTTCCATGATTTTGTTGGAACGATGCCAAGGCACCCCAGGGGCCAAGACTCATGATGAATCTTAAGGCCATATTTGTAATAAAACAATTGCGAAATATTTGGGAAGTTTTTCCCTCTCTCTCTCTCTCTCTCATTCTTTTGAAATTATAGGACAAATAATTGTGAAATATTTGGGAAGTTTTTCCCTCTCTCTCTCTCTCTCTCTCTCTCTCTCTTTTGAAATTATAGGACCTCAAACAATTCTCAGTTTAGATGAAAAATGATCTCAACTATCATAGGCATATGTCTACGAGTGTTTCAGGAATACAAGCTTAAAAGCGAGATGAAATGGTGGATTAGAGGAAAGAATAAAACAAACATATAGGGCACTGCTAAGAATGAATACTGTAGCCTATATGAAATGAAAAACATCCTAGGAAATTAAGGGTTTAACAACTCTAAGAAGTGTAAAAAGATCATAAACATATTCTTCAAATAATTAACACCTTAATACACTCAAATACATGGAGGTACCCTCTGCATATCATTTAAATGCACAAAGAAATGACAATAAATGGTCATACATTTCGAGGAAATCACTTTTATATCATAACCAAACATCATACAGTAACAATGAATACGAGGAATGGCTTTATTTTTGAGATTTTATAAATCATATATGATACAAGAAAACCAAGAATGGGAGGAGATGCTTTACAAGAACATATATACAATAGAATGAGGAATTACAGACTGAAACATAAACGTAAGGGATGAATCTCTAGTTTCCTGCTGCATTTATGAACTGACTGTGCTCAAGGTTTATCTGTGGTCGAACAACTCTAGTTACAAGAAACTTTTTAAATTCCCAAAGTGTCGACCTAAACAATGGGTGCCTTCATTGTCTTTTATTCCTCTCCCTCATTCCCTTGAATTGCTTCTTGAAACCATTTCCAGCTTCTTAAATATTCTTATGGCTTCTTGATTCTTGAGCGATTTCTCCTCTGGTCAAAATTAATTACTTTTACCTGCATAAATCCTGTTATGATGAGATCATGGGGCAGCTGGAAACCTACAGGCCAAAATATCCACTCAAGATTTGTCCCTAAAGAGTCTTTGTAATCATTTCTTTTGGTGCTAGGTGCTCAAAATAAAAATTGCATAGGTGTGAGACTCGAAAATCGTCAGATCAAATTTGTCGAGAAATCCCGACCGTTGATCGAGGTCACCCATTGGAGAAATCAAGGTTTGCAAAGGTGTAAACTTAGAAATCGTTGGATCAATCTCAAAGAGCTATCACGACCGTTGATCTGAGACTTTTTAGGTCCGACGACTTATTTGTATATCGATCAATCTTGACCATTGATTTGAAATCGGGTGTGTGAATAGATTTGGATTGTTGATCGGTTTTTCTTGCAAAAGGTTCGAGAGTAGATTTGGGTCATCCATTAGGGTGCCCATCAGGGTCATCGGGGTATGGGTTGCAAACAAGACTCTAATGAGGTGAATCTGAGTTTGAATCTCGACTGTTGATCTGGAGACGCGAGGGGAGGTTCGACGAGGCACGAGAGCCGTTGATCTGGCTTGACCAAGAACCCAAAATCGGCTAAGGCAAAGATCGTCATGATGACAACATCTTGACACATGGTGAATTTTCATTGGTCCACTTTGGCATAGAGATGGAAGGAAGGCCTGAAACATGTCACCCATATTTGGAATGCTAACTTGTGTATCCGATGGGTTTCCTGCGTCCATATGGCAGTCGTTGATTTTCCATGGCTGTGCTTCGCAATTGAATTGATACGACTTCTGGCCAGGAAGCTTTGATACCCGAGAGAATATTTGGACTGTTAATCAATTCGACTTGAAAAAGGTTCGAGAGTGATCTAGACTGTCCATTGGAGGTTCCCATCAGAGTAGTTAGGGTCTGAGCTTCAAATGGAACTCCAATGAGGGGACTCCAAGATTGAATCTCAGTCATTGATCTAGAGGTGCAAGATAAATCCTGATGATGCATGAGAGCCATCGATATGGCTTGACCAAGAACCCAAAATTGGCTAAGGCATAGATCATGATGATGATGTCATCCTTGACATGTGGAACCTTCTCACTAGTCCACACTGGCACTGATGTGGCAGGGAGTCATGACATGTGTCACCTAGATTTGATAGGCTTTGCGACACCTTTGGTGGGTTCCACCTATCCATGTGGTAGTCGTTGATTGGCTCTGATAGTGCTCTGCTGGAACACCGATGTCACACCTAGTCGAGAGGCTTTGATACCTAGGAGTAGACTTGGACCATTGATCGACCCCACTTGAAAAAGGTCTGAGAGTAGATTTGGACCGTCCATCGGAGGTGCCCATTGGAGTGGTCAAGGTCTAGAATTCAAACATGAATCCAACGAGGGGAATCCAATACCACATCTCGATCATTGATTTGGAGTTGCGGGGGGAAACTTGAGGACACATGAGGATCGTCGATCTAGCTCGAACAAGAGAAAAAATAAATCATCCAAGTCAAAGATCATCATGTTGATGCTAGCTTGGACACGTGGTGATTTTTTACTGGCCCATGGTGGCACTGACGTGGCAGGGGAGCATGACACATGTCACCCGAATTTGATATTTTTACCTATGCATGTGGTGGGTTCCCCATGTCCACGTGACAACCTCTAATTGGTTTGACATGGTTCTGCTAGTAGGATGACGTGACATCTTATTGGGAGGCTAGAAGATCTGAGATTAGATATTGACCATTGATTGGTGTTGCCCCATCAGAGTGATCTAGAGTAATTTCATGAGGGGGACTCTGCTAAAGGAACATTTACGAGCGTTGATTTCAAATTTTGGGCATGTAATGGGTCCCTTTCTGTCTTAATAAAAGTTTTTTAAATAAACGTTTATTTTCAAAAATTTAATTAATTTCTCTTTTTAAATGGGTGATTGAATTTCAATTTTTTGGATATTATATCCAACCTTTCATCCATTGAAACTAATTTAGATGTTATCTCCATCAACTTATATTTCCAACGATATAAATTTTGTCCAAATCCGACTCTCGGATCTCAAGATACGATCTCGTGAAGTCGAGGTGTTGAGTAGATTTATCAGTAAGGCATAAAAATGTTACTGATTGATATTTTATTTTTTCAGAAAATTTTGGAAATTTTCATCTCTCAATACCTATCCCATCATCTTCTTCATCGAAATACCTTTCCAACGATATAAATTTTGCTGTAAACAAAGGTTGGGAGATCAAGATATAACCTTTGCAAGGTCGTGATTCAACCACCGTTGATCAAGTTTGATGGGAAAATGTGGGCCCTTGGATTGAATTTCGACCTCCTTTGTTAAATTTCGACCTTTCTTTATAATTCTTATCCCACATACATGTGATTGTAAGAGTCTTTAGTGTATATATTGAAAAATGTAATATACACTTGGTAAGAATCAAATGAAAACTATGGATACTCGTAGCTTGACCCCTTATAAAATTAATGAATAATTAAATTTTAACTTCCCAATCATAATCCACCTCATACCCAGTCAACAATGAATAATCATCCAAGTCATCGCCACATGTCACTTTTTGATTGGATATCATATCTACCACATTTCACCACATGATTGGTTTCCATGTGTCATGATTTCACTTGTTGCCATGTGTCACCAATGCTTCACTGCCATGTGTCATTTGAAGATGTGTCCAGAAAACTTAGGATAAGAAAAATATTATTAAAATAATATGGAAAATAGGCGGGCTTACGTGAACACAAAGTATATAACATGAATATCAAATATGAGTCCGCGAATGAAAAAACTAAACTAAGTACTGGTGAGGAGAGAGTAGTTTAAGTAATGAAAATGAATAAGGAATGAAAGGAGAATAAGGAAAAATGGCTAAGTGTGGAATATGTAATAGGAGAATTGAGTGGAAAAGAGAAAATGGTTAAGTATGGAAAGAAGAGGAGGGGAAAACGGGAAAATGAAAAAAATAAGGTTAAGTATAAAATGAAAGGAGAATGAAGAGAGGTGAAAGGAGAATGAAGAGAGGTGAAGGGAGAGGAGAGGAAAACATGACACTTAGAAAAATTCTTCATATTTCTTTTTGTAATATCTTCGTTGGACTTGTGGACAAAATTATGCATATCTGGGTCGTAGAGACTCAGATTTTGATTCCGCGAAATGCATGGTGAATATGATACTAAGGGCTATATGATGAACTTATAAGAGTTCAAAATTTTTATTCTTTTGATGTCAATTATTTTTATCATTGCAAGAGTGGGGAAATATAAGTGACCAAATTTTTTTTTATCAACAAGAACTCATCCATGATAAAGTTGGTATCTATATGGATGCTTTTACCCCTTATGGAAATTCATTTGATGAAGCCTTGGACAATATAGATAAGGTTCTCCAAAGATTTAGATAAATGAATCTATCCCTTATCAATGAAAAATGTAATATGATGATGAATGAAGGGATTGTTTTAGGACATCATCTGTTCTCCAAAGGGATTCAAGTAGACAAAGATAAGATCAAAATCATCATTTCACTTCCTAACCCTTTGAAACCAAAATATGTAAGAAGATTTCTTGGACATGCAACATACTATAGAAGGTTCATCAAGGATTTCAGTAAGCTAGCATCTCCTCTCTTTACCTTGCTTTCCAAAGATGTAGATCATTGTTGGATCCTGAATTGCCAACAAGCTTTGAGACAATAAAAAAAAAATCTCGACCACTCCTATATTACAAGGTCCCAATTGGTCTCTTCCATTTAAAATCCACACTGATGCATTAGATAAGGCTGTAGGAACAATCTTAGGACAAAATGAAGAAAATAAATCCTATGCAATCTATTTCATAAGTGAAAATCTGGATGGTGTAGAGATCAACTATACTGTTACAGAGAAGGAACTTTTAGCAGTTGTTCATACTCTAAATAAATTCAGACATTACGTTATAGGGTATAAAGTTTTTGTACATACAGATCATGCTACCATTATATACTTGATGAATAAACCTGGCATTAATGGTAGGATGATTAGATGGTTTCCGTTGTTACAATAGTTTGATCTAAGAATTCTTGATAAGCATGACAAGCAAAATGTAGTTGCATATTTTTTATCCAAGTTGACTAGACCTAATGAAGAAGGCATGATTGATGACCAGTTTCCATATGAGCACCTATTTTCGATATCAACACAAACCCCCTAATTTGCTGATACAAAAAATTATCTAACAACAAAAAAGTTCCCTCAACATTTCTCTTACAGGGAGAGATGCAAGATTGTCCGAAATTTTTTAGCCTACACTTGGGTTGGAGGCTATTTGTTCAAAATTTCCCCAGACCATATTTTAAGGAGATGGATAAGAGAAGATGAGGTGCATGGTATCCTGCATGCTTTTCATGATGAACCATGTGGAGTTCATTATGTAGCCAAGAGGACAACTTATAAGATCTCACAAGCTGGATATTATTGGCCAACCCTACATAGAGATGCTCAACAATACACTTCACATTGTGATGAATGTCAAAGAATGGGGAAACCAACAAGGATGAATGAGATTCCTTTACAACCTCAAGTATCATTGGATCCATTTGACAAGTGGGGCATGGACTTCATAGGCCCAATTTACCCTCCATTAGGGAAAAAGAAACACATATTGGTGTGCACAAACTGCATAACAAAATGGTTTGAAGTAAGGGCCATGAAGGATGCCACATAATAAAATGTAGCTACATTCCTCCAAGAATGCATATTCTCAAGGTTTGGTTATCCATGGGAGATAATCATGGATCAAGGCCCTCAATTTACACCAAGGCTCATTGAATAAATCATGAAGGAACACAAAATCCACCATAGTAAATCAACACCCTACCATCCTCAAGCAAATGGGCAAGCTGAGGTCACAAACCAAAAGATAGAAAATATCCTCACCAAAATAGTGAGCATGAACACGAAATATTGGTCAAAGAAGCTCACAGAAGCAACATGGCCATACAACATTACATGGAAAACTACCACATGGATTACTCCTTTTGAATTAGTATATGGTAAGAAATCCATACTCCCTATTGAGTTTGAATATCATACATTGAGAACGACAACTGTGTTGACACTTAAAATTGAAACGATGAACACCGCTCACAAATGATTTCCAAGCTCTATTATTTATTTATAATAATAATAATAAACTAGTAGGTGGTACCCCCTTATAGACTAGTGGCGCTATGATGGATGTGCTACCCTTATATTTTTGTTTGTTGTTATAATGATGCCAACACATTCTTCTACAATTAATGATTCAAGTCATGGTTCTATTCGTTATGGCGACATAATATGGTTGGTGGATTGTTGCATGGCTAGATGGTTTTGATGGTCACTCACAACTTATGGCAATACTATGGATAAAATGATTTTTTTTTTTTTAGGTTCTATGTTTATGCATTAAACATCGATTGATTATTTTATATATGATTTTATGCAAAAGGGTGATATGGGAGATTTTTCAAATTAAAGGACTATGTACAAGCTCCAAGGTTATATGTGATTGACACAAAAGAAGGTGTATAGACCTTGCTGCTAGACTTATGCACTTTGATTAAAGGTTATGTGTGAAGCATATATGGTAACATTATAGAATATGGTTGTTGTTAAAATATTTGACACGACTTGGGGTGGCGCACTATGAAATGGATATAACAATGGGATAATTGTTTGAATTAATGGTTAATGTTATGGTGGATGGGATGGATTATATGTTGAATTGAATGGGGTTGGGGAAGGAAGCAACATGCATTTACTGCACGTCACTCAAACAACCCTCGAGCCTGTCACTCTAGCCATACTTGCATTTGGTTTTTCGGCTCTGGTGGTTGTTGATGCTTCGCAAGTTATGGTTGTGAAAGAAAATACAGTCCAACTCTTTCCCTCAAGCAATATTTTCCAGGTATGGTTCCTTTATTTTCCATCCATTGTGGTTCCTATGTGTTATGAATCAATTTTTTGGTTCAGAATTCCATGAGGTCTATGTTTTTCCTAAGTTTTTCGACTGTGTGTCATTGTTGTGCTTATGGTTTCTTCTGTGAGTACTCTAGACTGTTGGCGTTTAAAGGAAAATAATGTATATTCTTGTTGTGTGTAGCCTGTGCATTGGTTTAAAACATGTCAGTCAACTTGGGGTTTTGCTCTAGTTCTCTGTGGAAAATTATGATGATGGTGTAACAAGCTCTAAGTTTTGGTGCGTGGGTTTTACAACCAGTCTTGGTGTTAAATTCTTGTCACTCCTTTTCGTCTCAGTGGTTGGTATGTTTCGTTCCTCCGGGTTGCAATGCAACTGTTAAGAGTTGGAATGTTCGTGTTTTGTTCTGGATGAACCCTGAGTTGTCTTTTGTCATGGCATTGCCTTCACTATTATTATTGCTGGAAAGCATTGCACAATCAGATTTTGGGCATCGCCCAGAATTTTAAATGGAAGTTGTTTATGTTTTGGTTGGCCACGGGTTGTGTTCATGCATTCTCTTCACAGTATTTTGAGCATTCGCTTCCTCTCGTCTCTATTGGAGTGGCTGACTATTTTGTTTTGGTAACCCTCACTGTCAAGATTTTGGGTTAAAGGTTATGCGTCTGTGGTGATTTTAAAAGGAGCACAAGTTATCTCTGTCTTCAAAGATTATCTCTTGATCAAGACATCTATTGTTACTTCTTTGTGATAATTTTTTATTTTTTTTAAAAGGCGCACAAGTTATTTGCATCCCTGAGGAATTTTTCATTTTGGTTGAGCTATTTGTTATGTTAAACCCTAAGCATGATCTTGTTCTTGTCAAGGTTTAAAATACACATGTGTGTGCTTGACTCTGTTTCTCTCAGCATGACTTGGTTTTGTTTGTCCTCAGACACTATTTGGCTCTGTCTCTTGTTGGACATTTCTTTTAAAGGAAGTCTATACATGTTCAATTTATGAGAATCTCAGGCTCATAGTTGCATTTTATTGGTTAAATGCTATTGTCGAATCAAGACTTATGTTGATTATATTGTTTAACACCTGTGTGCGATTGAATCGAGGCTCGATTATGAGTTTTAATGCCAATAGATTATGTCAAACAGTGTTGGAAAGTCGACAGTTGGTGGTTAATACCGGGCCTATTCTTATTTGAGTTTAAGAAATAAATGTTGGATGTGGATGGATGGAATCACTATGCATATTCTATTTGGTTTTAAAAGGAAAAGGGTTTTAGCATTGGAACATGAAAGACTGTGGCTTGAAGGGTTATAATGTTATTGTGAAATGGTTATGATGTTATTATGACTGTTGTAGATATTCTATAGATGCAAGGGCTGCTATAATTGAAGTATTATGGACATATGAATTGTCTTTTATTTGAAGTCAGCAAGCATTCTGTAAATAAGGGACAGTTAAATGGTTTTGGTTTTTAAAGTGGATGCTTATTGGATTATGAGGTCCGAACAGAGTTATGGTTGTTGTTTGATTTGATTTATTTTTATGAACAATATCCATATTTTTCTCTCTCATATTATCACTTTTCCGCTCATTATAACCCCCTCATGATCCCAATTTTATTTTACACGCCCTGTTCTATAAAATAAATTAAAACTCTATATAAAAGTGATAAAAGATATGACACATAAATAGGTGACAACTGATATTTTTGGTATTTGATTGCACAGTCATTTTTTTAATGAATTGTTGAGCAGTACTCATGTAATTGTCACTTGTCATGCTACCACTTTTTCGCTCATTACAATCCCTCTAGATATCCCATGAACCCTATCCACCCCCTTCTCACTTGCAATTATTAAATGATTTATTATGGATGGAATTGCATGGGTCTTGTGTCAATTTCCGAGCCAAAAATTGTTTCATGCAAACAAAATGTCATGTATGGTCTATTAAGGGCTAGTTACTGATGAATTGCTGCATACATGATGAGTTTCTTCAGTAGAGGCAACCATGGAAGAAACAATAGAGGAAGAGGTAACTGGAATAGAGGGCCTAGAAGGCCTAGATTCTCTATTCATTTTGATGATGACCCCTAAGAGTTGAAACCACTGTTTCAAGATGGGTTCTTCAATTGGATCGGGCAAGGGATAGTACAAAATGGACCAGAGAAACCTCCCTTCCAACCTCAAAACATCCCTGGTATTCCTGTGCCTCCTCATCTGTCCTTGCAACCAGAAGTTCTTGCGAATGATGGATGGCAAGAGATTGTCAATCCGACAGTCTCTCACCATCGTGGCTGGCCCAACTTGTCTTTATCTCCTTCCCCACCTGTAAATCCTAATGTTCAAATTGCCCCTGTGCATTCACATGTTCAATCCTCTCAAGCTAGAAAAAGGATCAAGACTGATGTCCCCCATGTAAAAGACAAAGGTAAAGCTGCTTCCTCCGCTTCATATCCTTCAAATGACTCATCAAAATTAGTGTCCTCTTGTATGCATCTGAAGGACGATTGTTCCCATGTTATTAGTGAGATTAAGCCTCAAGGTTCAAATCAACCAAAGGCTACTTCTAGGAAGTCCAAAGGGGACAACAATGATAGAAGAAAGATTGCCTCTCAAAGTGACAAGTATGGATTTTAATTTATGTGTTTATGATTGAGTTGTTGAAGACAATGGTCTGCAAAAAGTTTTGGAAAACAAGCTATTTTTTGGATAATGTGGTTATTTACATGTTTTGGATATGATTTGAATTATTTCTGATATTTAATATTCAAAATTTGGAAGTATTTATGGGAGCTACAAGGCAACATGTGTTTAAATGATTATCTAATTGTGTTTATTTTTGAAAATAATAAATAAGGGAGTCACAAGGGGTCCCGACTACTTAGTTGTTATTAAATAAAGACCATTAACTATTATTATTATTATTATTATTTCTCCTAAACTAAAATTAGTTAAGTTCAACTAACTTAACTAAAGAAATTAGTTGAACTACTTCAACTTATTTGGAATGCATAAAAGACAAATGAGAAGGAAGAACAAGAGGAGAATAGAAGGAAAAAACAAGACTAAGGTTTGCTCTTTTGTTTACATGAGATAGTTCAGTTTTCATTCATTCTTGAGTTATTCAGAGGCTAATTCTCTTTTTGACAACAGGGTCCTATTGTAGATAACAAGGTTCAAAGCTAAACCATATCATTCAGATGCTTGTTTTAGAGGTGTTGATCTATCTTCGATAGTTTATGTATACTTGTCTGTTTATGGATTAAATTTCATAGCTGATAAAGGATATTGTGCAGAGTAAAATTGGCAGTAGTCTGTGGCAAGCTGATCCAGATTATAAAGTTTAGTTTTTACTTCTTTTCAGAGTCCTTTTGTATGGTTTTCATCGGGGATCTCTAAATTATACTTTGGTCCATGCCCTCATAGGGGTTTTGTACAAAGAAAAACACTTTTGATTTCTTGGAATGAAATAAATCAGATTGCTATTTTGTCTCATTTGTGTGGATTTATGACTTGGTCACTTTTGCTTTTCGATCTCCATATTTACTTTCTGTAATGTGCATATGTTTATGAAACTAAAAAAATTATTTTATTTTATTTTTGCAACGTTCTTTTCGTTAATAAATCAGCCTAAGCCTTGGTAATTAATACTTGTTGATTGGGAAATTATTTTTGAGGCTATAAAGCACATGGACAAGATTCGAAAAATGCTTGAGTAAGATAATTCATATCTTTTCCTCAACATTTTATTTGGCGACCATACTGGGGAGATATTCCATATCTCTCTAGTTGATTAAATTCGCATTATCATTGAATATTTTTATGTTTCTTCTTTTGATTCTTTGACTGTTTTCTTTTCTTCATGACAATAATGGTTACAAGGCAACCCAATATTGAGCCCGGTCTTAAAGACAAAAACATAATTTCTTTAACCTTATTCAATACTATCTTAGAAATCACTAACACCCGAGCTGATCTTGAATACTCGTGGGTAGTGATTGAACAAGACATAAGTGTCCGAGAACACTAGGAATCCAGGAAAAGACAGCCTAGGAATCAACCATAGCTTTCTTTTTCCTAAATTTTTGATCCTCTTTTCATGTCCTTAAACCCTCGCATCTCTAGTAGAAGAAGAGGTTTATCACCTGATATGAACCCCATTGCTGAAATAGGAAGAAGAAACGTTGTTTTGTCAACCCAACAAGGTACTCTAAGTAGAAATTTATCTGATGCAACCAGTTCATCTTTCTCTCCCTTACTCATCGTTCACCAAATGGCATCTGGCGGTGGATCTCATGGCACTGGAGGTGCCTCAACTTCGCAACCTTTGGCCTCATCAGTGATTGGAAGTCTGTATAGTCATCAAATTCCAGTCTAATCAACTGCAAACCATGTCAAGTGTTAGAATATGATGGATGTGCTCGTTTTACCATTGACAATATCTCTATTGTCACCCAACCATAGGCCGAAGCCACCCTCCGAGCACCTTAATCTTGACAGAGAATCACTCCGGAAGCTAACCCTAGGCTAGATAGCCAAACAAAGGGTAGCACACCTTTCCCCAAGGATAACACATCAACAAGAGATGATCAGATGTTCCAAACCCTAACCAAGAGATAATCCAAGCGAAACGTGATCTGCTAGCTGCAGCAGCTGCAATGGAAACTCTCCTCCAAACCTGCGCACAAAACTAGGCACTGCAGTGCGCACATGTGCTGCTCTGCAATTCTAAGACTGCCTGCCATAATGAGAACTGGCATCTTGTATTTATACTAATTCTGGCTAACTGCTTGGGCTGACT
Organism: Picea engelmannii; assembly: GCA_009831015.1. Lineage (NCBI taxonomy): Eukaryota > Viridiplantae > Streptophyta > Pinopsida > Pinales > Pinaceae > Picea > Picea engelmannii. The sequence goes on from ML785821.1 coordinate 263,677, forward strand.
TCTCATTCTGGGTATCTGTCTGTTCAATATATATTATTATTTCTGGCTGACTTCTTCTCTTGGAGGCTAATAACCTAATATAAATTATCTTCCTAAGCCGACAAGTCTTCTAGGGTTATTAGCCAACTCATTAGGGTTTCTTGTTGCTTCTCGGAGTATTCTATCCTCATCAGGTTTTCACGTGGAGGTAAATACCTCCCGCAGCTACCATAATATCAACACTCCCTCCTAGCTAGGGAGGTATTACAGGTAATGGTCTTTGAGCACAAAACATACCATTCACCCAGTAGCATCAACATAGTTATATAGACTAGATCATGACTAGATCATGAGCACCATCATCATCATCATATGCATAATCTCTCGAAACCATACTCTATCTGAGTAATCAGACATGATGCTCACTCCACATAGTGATACAAGAGCCATTATTCTAATCTAGAAGAGTAAATGTTCTGAACCATTTTCTTTCTGGAAAATCTTTGTTCATTATTCATCTGGATGATAATTATTTCCAATAAATTGCTGATAGTCTTCAGGGAAATCAAAACAAAATAGAACACAATTGTGTCTATCCATAGTAGTACATAACTACAATCTAGTGGTACACTGCCACACCAAGTGGCACACAAGTACTTGATCAATAACGTATAGTCACGAACAGTGGAACATATCCACCACATTAATATACATATACTGTCATATAGTCTTCATAACAATCATCTGATATCGACTTGCACAGAAACAATGTTATGATATAAACTGAATCATCTGGGCCATTCTTTCACTCACATCTGTGAGATCTGAAAGAATATCTTCCCTTAGAGTAGAACAATGAGATATATGGACTATTCTTCTCAAGCAAGGAAGAATAACTATCATGTTTTCTGAACCTATACCATTCCCCACCCCGAGCCATTCTTCCTACACTAATCAAAGTGCACCTTGGAGAGAATGTATAAACCCTAAGGAATGTCTGTCCATGATTGTTGAGCCTGGACCATTCCCCACCCTGGGCCATTCTTCCTACACTAATCAAAGTGCACCCTGGAAATAATGTATAAACCCTAAGGAATGAATGTCCAGACCATTTCCTCTGTTAACCACAAGAGGAAAAGACTGTCCTGCATCAACCTCCAAAATGAACCATTCCTCATGTTAACCACAATGAGAAATTGTTGTCCGGTGAAGCATGCCAATCTTCTTGAGTAACCCTCAAGAAGAGAGACTACCCTAGACCACTCCCCATGTTAACCACAATGGGAAGTTGTTGTCTATGATACATCAACAAT
>ML785821.1:274625-291310 GCA_009831015.1 Picea engelmannii
GTGTCCCAAGACACAGGAGGAGATAGAATACATGTCCAGGGTCCCTTATTCATCAGCAATTGGCAACTTGATGTATGCAATGGTTTGCACAAGACCAGATATTGCACATGCAGTGGGAGTTGTGAGCAGGTATATGAACAATCCAGGGAAAGAACATTGGGAGGCAGTAAAGTGGATTCTCAGGTATTTGAGAGGTACTAATACACATGCATTATGTTTTGTAGGTTCAGACACTTTTCTACAGGGATATGTTGATTCAGATATGGAAGGTGATAAAGACAGTAGGAGGAGCACCATAGGGTATGTTTTTACTATAGGTGGAACAACAATAAGTTGGATTTCGAAACTGCAAAAGGTTGTTGCACTTTCAACAACAGAGGCAGAGTATGTTGCTGCTACAGAGGCTAGTAAAGAGATGATTTGGTTACAAAGGTTTATGGAGGAATTGGGAAAGAAGCAGGAGAACAACAGGTTGTACTGTGACAGTCAGAGTGCCATTCACCTTGCAAAGAACTCAACCTTCCATTCGAAGACTAAGCATATACATTTGAGGTACCACTTCATACAATCCGCCTTGGAAGATGGACAATTGAAGCTGGAAAAGATACACACTAGCCAGAATCATGCAGACATGTTAACAAAGGGAGTAACCAGGGAGAAACTGAGTTCCTGCTCAGTTTCAGTTGGTCTTCAATAATGAAGATGAAGATGAGAAATTTTCCAGGTCCAAGAAGGTTCAAAGTCCAACATATACAGTAGCGGTGGAGTTGTTGAGATCAGTCTCCAAGTGGGAGTTTGTTGGTTGTGGAGCCTGATTATCTTCCTGATTCATAGGTCTTTGCTTTTAGCCATGTTTATACCCCATGAAGTATTTACACCCTATAAGTATGTACACTCTTCCACGCGGGGGAGTGCAGAGGGGGGGTACCCCCTCTGTGGGGTCCGGGGGGGCTGTCCCCCCGGCTGGGGGGTCTAGGGGCAAGCGGGGGTTGTAAAAGTATATTTTAATTTCATTGTAAATCTGGACTGTTCATATAAGGTCGCAGATCTAACGATAGAGATTATGTTAGGGTTTTTTTCCCTAGAAGGCAACCCTCTCTTATGAGGGAAACGTATTGCAGCTATGGTTGATAGTGAATATTGTATTATGAGAGAGGAGACTGTGAGAGAAAGAAGAGGAAGTTACAACGGGTTTTGCTGTAGGTTGTATCCCTTCACTTGCTGGATAATAATAAAGGAAGGACCTGGCAATTTCTCTGGTGGACGTAGCCCACACTGGGTGAACCATGTAAATCTGTGTCTCTCTTGTATTGTGTGTCTTCTGTGTTTTGTTTCTACATTTGTCTTATTTTATTGCTCCGCGGTCCTGTTTTTCTAACACGAGACAGACTTATCTGTTTCTCAAAATGGGAAGAACATCATAGTCCTAAGGGAGGGAATAGTTTCACCTTATATAGAAATCACCCCACAACCTAATGCAAATTATATCAAAGAGGACCTAGGAGTGTAGTCCATCTTTGCTGATGAGGACAACACTTCCTTGGGACAAATCGACCTAGAGGATGGGATGTGGCATATGCACTTTGATGGTTCATGCTCCAATGAAGGAAATGGAGCTTGCATCTTCTTGTACTCTCTTGTACGTAAAATTCACAACTTTTCCTATAGGTTAGAGTTTGCTTGCACAAACAACGTCACCGAATTTGAAGCATTACTACTAGGCATTGAAAATGCCTATAATTTAGGTTGTGGTCACCTTACAATTTTTGGGGACTCTGAATTTGTTGTAAACCTTGTACGAAAAATATATTCTCCTAACAACAAGTTGATGAAAAGTTACACCCAAGATGTTTGGGCACTTATCTCGAACTTATTATCTTTTAACATCACTCATGTCAAAAGGGAATTGAACTCAATAGCTGACAGGCTAGTTGTTTTTGTAGCCTCTCCCACTCGAAAACTTCTGCCACAAAGACCTAATTGCATTTTTCAATATTTGTATCACCCTCATATCCCTAACAATGTAGAGTCATGGTAGGTATTCCCTAGTGATGAAAGAATCCGTGCTTTCATACAAAATGAACTTTATAATCCCAAGGAGATTATATCAATGGAAGATAACAAAATTCTGAAGGGATTGACTCCTCTAGAAAGTTCATTTTCATCGAGTGATGTAGGCAAAAAGGGAACACATAAAGAAGATGAGTAAAAAAGGAAAGTGAGTGAAACCATTTCCTTGAACATTGGGACATCCGATTTCCCAAAGAAAGTTAAGATAGGTGCCCAATGTACTGATGAAGAAAAATTGAAGTTCATTGAGTCACTTCGTGAATTTCAAGATGTTTTTGTTTGGTCTTATGAGGATCTTCGCGGTTTTGATCATGCTCTTATACAACATTCCATTCCTATTAAGGAAGGCATAAAACCGGTTAGGCAAAAACAAAAACCCATTAACCTGGCACGTGAAGCAACTATTAGGAAGGAGTTAGAAAAACTCTTGAAGGTTGGGATAATTTTCCTTGTTAAGTATTCTGAGTGGGTTTCCAATTTGGTTCCCATTCGGAAAAACACTAGTCAGATCAGAATATGCGTTGATTTTCACGCATTAAATAGAGCTAGCGTGAAAGACCATTTCCCTCTCCCTAATATGGAAATGATTTTGCAACAAGTTGCAGGGTCATAGACGATGTCCTAACTTGACGATTTTTATGGTTATAATCAAATCAAGGTAAAAAGTACAGATAAATATAAAACCGCTTTTATTACACGTTGGGGCACATTCGCTTATGAACATATGCCTTTTGGATTATCTAATGCAGGTGGCACTTTCCAAATAACTATGCAAATAGATTTTGACGATCTAATTGGAAAAATTATTCAGATTTATCTTGATGACTTAACTGTATATTCAAAAAACCGATCAGATTATTTTGGTCATCTTAGAAAGGTTCTCATGAATCCTTCTAAGTATATCTTAGAAGGATTGTATTTTGTCATGGCATTGTCTTCACTATCACTATTGCTAGAAAGCATTGCATAGTTGGGTTTCGGGCATCACCCATAATTTTAAATGGTATTTTTTTATGTTTTGGTTGGCCATGGGTTGTGTTCAGGCATTCTCTTCACAGTATTTTGAGCATTCGCTTCCTCTCGTCTCCGTTGGAGTGGTTGAATGTTTTGTTTTGGTAACCATCACTGTTGAGATTTTGGGTTAAAGGTTATGCGTCTGTGGTGATTTTAGAAGGAGCACAAGTTATCTCTGTCTTCAAATATTATCTCTTGATCGAGCCATTTGTTGTTACTTCTCTGTGATAAATTTGCTTAAAAAAAAAAAAGGGCACGAGTTATCTGCATCCCTGAGGACTTTTTCATTTTGGTCGAGCTATTTGCTATGTTAAACCCTAAGCACGATTTTGGTCTCGTTAAGGTTTAAAAGACACCTGTGTGTGCTTAACTCTGTTTCTCCTCGACACAACTTGGTTCTGTTTCTCCTCGGGCACTATTTGGATCTCTCTCTTGTTGGGCATTTCTTTTAAAGGAAGTCTATACATGTTCAATTTACGAGAATCTCAGGCTCTGAGTTGCATGTTATTGGTTAAATGCTATTGTCGAATCAAGACTTATGTTGATTATATTGTTTAAAACATGTGTGCAATTGAATCGGGGCCCGATTATGAGTTTTAATGCCAATAGATTATGTCAAACAGTGTTGGAAAGTCGATAGTTGGTGGTTAATACTTGGATTATTCTTATTTGAGTTTAAGAAATAAATGTTGGATGTGGATGGCTGGAATCACTGTGCATATTCTATTTGGTTTTAAGAGGAAAAGGGTTTTAGCATTGGAACATGAAAGACTGTGGCTCGAAGGGTTATAAATTTATTGTGAAATGATTATGATGTTATTATGACTGTTGTATAGATATTGTATAGATGCAAGGGCTGCTATTATTGAAGTATTCTGGGCATATGAATTGTCTTTTATTTGAAGTCAGCAAGCATTCTATAAATAAGGGACAGTTAAATGGTTTTGGTTTTTAAAGTGGATGCTTATTGGATTATGAGGTCTAAACAGAGTTATGGTTGTTGTTTGATTTGATTTATTTTTATGAAAAATATCCATATTTTTCCTCTCATACTATCACTTTTCCGCTCATTATAACCCCCTTATGATCCCAATTTCATTTTTACACGCCCTATTATATAAAATAAATTAAACTCTGTTTAATAGTGATAAAAGATATGACACAAAAATATGTGACAGATGATATTTTTAGTATTTGATTGCACAGTAAATTTTTTTAATGAATTGTTGAGCAATACTGGGGTAATTTTCCCCTATCATGCTACCACTTTTTCGCTCATTACAATCCCTCTAGATATCCCATGAACCCTATCCACCCCCTACTCACTTGGAAATTATTAAATGATTTCTTATGGATGGAATTGCATGGGTCTTGTGTCAATTTTCGAGCCAAAAAATGTTTCATGCAAACTGAATGTCATGTATGGTCTATTAAGGGATAGTTACTGATGAATTGCTACATACAGGATGAGTTTCTTCAGCAGAGGCAACAATGGCATAAACAATAGAGGAAGAGGTAACTGCAACAGAGGGCCTAGAAGGCCTAGATTCTCTATTCATTTTGATGTTGACCCCCAGGTGTTGAACCAGCTGTTTCAAGCTGGGTTCTTCAATTGGATCGGGCAAGGGATAGTACAACCTAGATTAGAGAGATGTCCCTTCCATCCTCAAAACATCCCTGGTATTCCTATGTCTCCTCATGTGTCCTTACAACCAGAAGTTCCTGCGAATGATGGATGGCAAAAGATTGTCAATCCGACGGTCTATCACCATCGTGGTTGGCCCAACTTGTCTTTACGTCCTCCCCCACCTGTAAACCTAATGTTCAAATTACCTCTGTGCATTCACATGTTCAATCCTCTCATGCTAGAAAAAGGCTTAATACTGATGTCCCCCATGTGCAAGACAAAGGTAAAGTTGTTGCCTCCCCTTCATCTCCTTCAAATGACTCATCAAAATTCGTTTTCTCCCGTATGCATCTGAAGGATGATTTTTCCCATGTTATTAGTGAGATTAAGCCTCAAGGTTCGAATTAACCAAAGGCTAATTCCATGAAGTCCAAAGGGGACAACCATGATAGAAGAAAGATTGCCTCTCAAAGTGGCAAGTATGGATTTTAATTTATGTGTTTATGATTGAGTCGTTGAAGACAATGGTCTGCAGAAAGTTTTGGACAACAAGTTATTTTTTGGATAATGTGGTTATTTACATGTTTTGGATATGATTTGAATTATTTATGATATTTAATATTCAAATTTTGGAAGTATTTATGGGAGCTACAAGGCGACATGTGTTTAAATGATTATCTAATTGTGTTTATTTTTGAAAATAATAAAGAAGGGAGTCACAAGGGGTCCCACCTACTTAGTTGTTATTAAATAAAGACCCTTAACTATTATTATTATTATTATTATTTCTCCTAAAATAAGATTAGTTAAGTTCAACTAACTTAACTAAAGAAAGTAGTTGAACTACTTCAACTTATTTGGAATGCATAAAAGCCACATGAGAAGGACGAACAAGAGGAGAATATAAGGAGAAAGCAAGACTAAGGTTTTCTCTTTTTTTTACATGAGATAGTTCAGTTTTCATTCATTCTTGAGTTATTCAGAGCCTAATTCACTTTTTGACACCAAATTCCTATTGTAGACAACAAGGATCAAAGTTGAACCATATCATTCAGATGCTTTTTTTAGAGGTGTTGATCTATCTTTTATAGTCTGTGTATACTTGTCTGTTTATGGATTAAATTTCATAGATGATAAAGGATATTGTGCAGAGTCAAATTGGTAGCAGTTTGTGGCAAGCTGATCCAGATTATAAATTTTAGTTTTTAATTCTTGTCAGAGTTCTTTTGTATGGTTTTCATCGGGGATCTCTAAAGTAGACTTTGATCCATGCCCTCACAGGGGTTTTGTAAAGAGATTTTTTTTTTTTTGATTTCTTCGAATGAAATAAATCAGATTGTTATTGTGTCTCATTTATGTGGATTTATGACTTGGTCACTTTTTCTTTTCGATCTCCATATTTACTTTTTGTAATGTTCATATGTTTATGAAAGTAAAAATTTTATTTTATTTTATTTTTGCAACATTCTTTTCATTAATAAATCAACCTAAGCCTTGGTAATTAATACTTGTGGATTGGGAAATTATTTTTGAGGCTATAAAGCATAGGGTGATATTTCCAACTATCTTGTCCTAGCTAGACAAGATTCAAAAAATTCTTGAGTAAGATAATTCATATCTTTTCCTCAACAAGTTAAATTAGACATGAATTTGTAGTCAGTGCAAAGAGAAATATTGATCCAATTGAATACCTTAGATGAGTACAGATGCAAGCACTCTTCAACACTGAAGTGGTGAAACAACAAAGAAAGGACTAGCATGACAAGAAGATTAAGTACATAAAGTTTAAAGAAGGGGATTGGGCTCTGTTTTATGATTCACGGTTTAAGGATTTCAAAGGGAAGTTGATGACAAGGTGGCTAGGGCCGTACATCATTTAAAAATGTTATGATAATGGTTTATTGCAGATCAAAACCACTGATGAAGAAGGAATACCCTTACTTGTGAATGGATTCAGACTAAAGACTTACAATAAGCCCCTGACAAAAGAAAAATTCACAACAATAGTGAAGAAACAAATTTTGGATGTGATTGATAGTAGAATGCTCTAAATCCATCCCAATAAGGAGATATGAAAAAAAAATGGGGGAATAAAAATACTGGATGAAAACCTTCCAAAGGCATCTAGGACAAATCTAAGGGTGAAAACCTCCAATGGAGACAGTCTCATATATGAAGAATAAATGAATATCCTCATTAGGAAAAATTCTCAGAAGCTTGATGAGGCAAGGCATTGGTGAAAGCCAATGATGACACTTCTGCCTTGAGAAAAAAAAGAAGAAAAACATTTTTTACTAACATTTTGTTTTTGCAGGTACCAGGAACTTCATTACGGCAACCATCTTCACATGAATAACACAACTCAATAAGGACAGTAAGCATTATCAATTTTCCATGATTTTCATCATTCATACATAACATTTTACATCATATCTATATGATCATCCATGCTTTTCATTTATATCATACATACCACTTTCCATATCCAATATATTTCATTCTACACTTTTGTTTCAATAAAAAAAGTCTACAAGGTTATTCTATAGGATCAATCTACACCATTCTACAACATCAACCTACAAAATTCTACATGATCAACCTAACAAGACCATTTCTACAAAGAATAGAAGGCAATCACAATCAAAATCAACATTAGCAATCCAATGATAAATATCATAACTAGAGCCAACTTATCCAACCATTTTTCACCAGATACAACCTCGAGATAGAAAAAATAAACTTCTATAGGATACTATGTATCATGTAGAAAATATTAAACATGGAAGAAGCATATCTACAAGATGATTTGTATCCTGTAGCACGATTGGAGGATGCTATATCCTAATATATTACAGATCTGATCTCAAGGAGGACATCAAGAGAATATACAGGAACCATCACAAAGACAAACCACCTGCAACCACCTGCAACAAGAAAATAAATGTGCATGCAAAGGTAAACAAAGGTAACATAACTATCTATCCTATCCACATTTAATTAATCCCCATACATATATATTGATGCTTTTTTGATATGGTCAAACATTCATGAAGTCTATAAGGTGATGAAGACAAGGACGTTCACGTCTTGTCAGTGGGGGGTGGCATAATTCGTGTTAAGATTCGAATTAACATGTGGAGTAAACAATTTAAGTGGAGGTTCAATACAATGAGTTAAAATCATGAATTAAGGAATTATGAAAACATCAAGTCGAATGCTATGATAATACAACAATCCAATCCGAGATTTGGGGGCATAACTTGGAGTTAGAAAAATTGAAGCACCCACCATTTCAAATTTGAAGAGAGAAGGAGTAATTCATGTTTTGTGGAAGCAAATGAAGACGAGCTTGTAGGGGAAGAAGGAAAGTAAAACACCTAGCCAAAGAAGTCGACGACTCTTGAAGAAATTGAATCACTATAGGTAGTTGTGAAACCCTAGGCAGAGGAAGAACCTCCAATATCAAGTATTTGCTGCATTTTCTTTAGTTTTATACATTCTTGAATCATAGTCATTTGCTGGAAGGTTTTATGGTTTTGGAACAAAAAGAAATTGCATCGCGTAGAAACTTGTTTTTTTCACAGTCACAGTATTGTAGAACTCCTTTAATTTTTTTTTTGGAACCAACTCTCCGTGGTTAAATTCTCCTCAGATTGTCAAAATGCCTATGTTCAACAAACCTCTAGTCGAATCCTTTCAGCACCCAAGTTTTTTCTTGTGAGTCTTTGAAAATGTATCCTATAGAATTATGATTTACACAGTTCCTGTAGAAGGTTAATGTTTCTACAGATTCTGTTTCTATAGGAAGAACTGCAAAAAATCGTACCAACTTGAAAATTGTCAAGAGAAAATCCTGATTTTGACTATGTCCTTCATGAATTTTTATCACCATGTTTTCCTAAAAACCAATTCAATTTTTCATCGTCTCTAAGGGACAGTGCAACTTGAACATTCTACAGGAAACTAGTAACTAGTCTCCAACCTTTCTCTCTTCTCAGAAACTCAACTCATCATCTTTGAAAATAACCATGGGATATGGATTCAAAAGGAGAGAACCAAAAAATCCTTATAGGGTTTATGGCAACCCCAAGATAGTATAAATTTTACAGAAATGTGATTGGCTAGGCTACTTTGAAAGACTCAGAGGGTTTGATGATGAGGTGTCCATGGAGTTTTCTTAGAATTTTCAGAATATACAAGAACAATAATATGTGACCACAATAAGGGGGCTAACAATTAGGATCAATGAAGCTTCCATCAACAAAGTTTCTAGTCTACCCTTAGGCATCCCTTGGGATAAAGAAGAGAGGAAATAATCCATCAATGCCAAGAAGGCATTCTTCCTCCCTAATGAGAAACCCGATGAGGATAAAAATGGCATAAAAAGGGAAATCCTTTCTCACCCATGGTGATCCAGGTGGATATTGGTGGTCACCCACCTATTCCAACTGGTCCTCTTGACTAATTTTAGTTCAACACGTTCTTCTGTACTTTTTTGTAATTGTGGGTTCTACACTTCCAGGGCTATATGAATACCTACACATTTTCTAGGTGGATACTAGTGGCCTCCCATCTAATACAACTGTCTTATTTTGTATGTTTTCATGTCAACACATCTTGTTGTACTTCCAGGTCCGTTTTGGGGCCCTAAACATTGTTTTTTTTGGATTTCCATAGTTAAACTATAGACGGAGTTATAGTTTGACAACATAATGTGTATTTATCTAAAAAACCTTTCCAACAGGCTATCACATGCCTAAAACGGAGGTCGTATGCAAAAGTTACGACCCTGGGAAGTTGAGGTACCAACTTACCCATAGGGGCCCACATAACATTTGGCATTTCACCTCCTAGGGTTAGGTTTTTGGATGTCTAGGGTTTTGGCATTCATAGGTAATATAAAAAATGCCTCTAGAGCCTCATTGTAATGATTCTTATTAGACGGATGCATGTAGCACCCACATATCTTCTCAGAGATAGCTATCACCATTCAAGAAAGTGTTTCAGTTCAATAATTTTACAGTTTCAACCATTTTCATTTATTCAATAGAAGATATTGTTCACTAGATATCTATGTTGTTCTTCATATCTCTATTTTTATTGTATTCAATCTATTAATCTGTTCATTCTACTCCTAAATCTCGATCAGTGGTATGAGAGTGGTTTGCTCTTCATTTATTTTTCTTCGTGCATGTCCCCGATAAGATTTGGGTACAAGAAGTTGGGACTCGAACCAATCGAGCCATTGCAAGATCGACCGTGTTGAGCTCGACAACAAACCATGGGGGAAGAAAAGAAAGATGATGGAGCAGGATATCCTTTTAAAATGTTGCTCGAGGAAGCCATCACACGACAAAGGAACGAAATGATGGACAACTTTGTGCAGATCCTTTGACGACTGCTCACAGGAGAAACATCTTCATCAAGCGACCATGCAACCCCCTTCAAGGTACATTTAAATTTTGATATTCCATTATTTGAAGGATTGATAGATGCAGATGCTATAGATAAATGGTTGAATCTACTCGAAGGGTATTTTTTGGTCCACAATTTTTCCGATAGGGAAAAGATTACTTTTTCACTCCTCAAGGTCGTCCCCCATGTTAAGGACTGGTGGGATACTTACTCTAAGAAAAGGGCCATAGACGAATCAACAATATTTGTGGTTTCCCCTACATGGGATTCCTTTCGAGATTCCATTAAAGAAAAATACTACCCCGTTGGAAGCTATGAGGCCCAGTACACCCGATGGACCACCCTGCATCAAGAAAGGGACCATACAGTACCAAATTTCACTAATCATTTCCATACCCTGTGCACCAAATTGGGTATCAAAGACTCTGAGCGACATATGGTGCTTAAATATCACTACTATTTTCATAGATACATTCAAATAGAAATGGATTTTCTGGACATCGCCTCATTGGGTACGACTTATAGATATGCTGTCAAGATTGAGCATAAATTTAAGCAGAAGAGGAAAGAGTTTGGATCTGCAAACTCCTCATAGCCGAAGCAGGGAAAGGTGGCCCCAATCCACACAACAAGGGACAAATCAAAGATGTCCACTCTCAGGACAACCAGTCCAAGCCGCAACACAAGAAGGGTAATGAAAAGATGAAGAAGGACACGGGAAAATGGTGTGAATACCATAAAATCCCTTGGCACAACATTGAATAATGTCGCTCCAAGTAGTCACTTGTGGCCGAGTTGAAGGCATCTGATTCTGAGGCTGATTTTGAATCTGAATCAAATCCATAAGGAGGGAAGAAGATTATCGATGCTGAACCCAGTGCCACTGTCGCTACCACCAAAGTCTAGCTAAGTGAGTGAGAAGAACCAGAGGAAGGGGAACACATTTTTCACTCACAGATGTGGGTAAAGGGGGCTCCGCTTCATTTCGTTGTCGATAGCGTAAGTTAGAAGAACCTAGTCTCAGTAGAGGTCGTCAAGAAATGGACCTGTTGACGACATCACACCCACAACCCTACACCATCGGTTGGCTTTGCTAAGGAAGAGATCTCCGTGTCAACCAAGAGTGTCTTCTGCCCTACGACATCAAGCTTTTCAAAGATGAGGTATTATGTGATATTTATCCCCTTGAAGTTTGTGATGTTATTTTAGGACAACCATATTTGTGGAAGAATCATGTTGTGTATGAGTCTAGACCCTGCAGTGTTATTATTACTTTGGGTAGACAATTTTACATGATACCAGAGGTAGCGTCACCTACCACTATTTATTTAATCACTGCTAAGAAATGCAGTAAGTTCATTTTACAGACCGAGAAGTTTGTCTTCTTTGTGATCCATGCTCATAGTAAGCAGAAGGTCACCTCCACATCCGTGGCCTCTACACAGAGCCTCTCTTTGCAATAGAAGCAAGTGGATGGGATCATGGAAGAGTACAAAGACGTCTTCTCCTCACCCACCGTGGTACTGACGCACTGCCAAGTCAAGCATCCAATTGATCTGAACCCCCGTGCACCGCTTCCTAATGGAACAGTCTATCATCGCTTGCATATGGAAAATGACGAAATCAAGTGTCAGATCCAAGATCTTATTCAAAAGGAGCACATTAGACCCAAATACTCCCCTTGCAGAAGCTTGATTGTACTAGTGCAGAAGGAAGGGACCTGGCGACTCAACATTGATTACAGAGCATTAAAAAAAATCAAAGTCAGGAACTGATACCCAATCCCCAAGATTGATGACCTTCTTGACCAACTCAAGGGGGAAAATTTCTTCAACAATATTGACCTAAAGTCTAGCTACCACCAGGTTCCCATCGAACCAACTAATGTATGGAAGACAACCTTCAAATCCAAAGAAGGTCTCTTCAAATGGAGGGTCATTCCCTTTGGATTAACAAATGCACCAACCACTTTCATGAGATTGATGGATGATGTATTGAGAAACTTCACCAAATCTTTTGTGGTGGTATATTTGGATGACATCCTCATCTTCAACAAAAATTGGGAGGAGCACATGCAACATATTCAACAGGTTTTGAGCACTCTGCGACAACACAAGCTATATGCCAACTTGGAAAAATGATCCTTTGGAATGAACAAGGTCCAATAATTGGGCTACATTGTTGATGATCATGGGGTACATGTTGATCCAACTAAGATCCAAGTCATCCGTGACTATCTAGCCCCGACCACACTCATCGAGATTCAGAGCTTCTTGGGACTGGCCAACTTTTATTGATGGTTTGTGTTGGGCTTCTCCCATATTGCATGGGCCCTCAACCAAGTTACCAAGGGAGGTGGTAGGGAAACGTTCATGTGGGGAAAGTAACAACAACGAGCATTTGATGATCTGAAGCATCGCTTGGTCTCAACTCTAGTACTCTCCTTGCCCGATTTGCAACAACCGTTTGAGATTGAGACTGATGCATCTGACTATGCTATAGGTGCAGTTATCACTCAACACGGTCATCTAATGGCATACCATAGTGAGACACTCTCAGATACTATCCGGAAATACCCCACCTATGAAAAATAAATGTATTCCATTGTCCAATCCTGTCGTCAATGAAAACATTACATTCCGGGAAAGGAGACGATCATCCATACTAATCACAAGCCTCTACAGTTCATACAGACACATGGAAAATTGCAGAAATACTGCCATCGAAAGTGGTCCACCTACCTGTAGAAGTTCCATATCAACATCAATTATAAGACATGGAGCTCAAATTGTGTCGTTGACTGCCCCAGTTGACCTCCTATGGATGCACTCACCACTGTTCTCCATTCCTGTGGACATGAGGCATCTGAGTGGCCCCGACTTTATCAACAAGATCCATACTTCGCCACCACCTATAAGATCTTGGGTACGTGAGTGAATGCCACTGATTTTCATATTCAGGATGGAATATTATTCCATCTGGGCCATCTCTGTGTTCCTACAAGTGAGCGTGAAAATCTTATTTGGGAATCCCACTACAGTCGAATGGCAGGACATTTTGGCGTGGAGAAAAATGTGTTTGTTCTACAAAAACATTTTTATTGGCCAAAACTTCGACATGATGTAAAAAATTATATCATATCTTGCACTTCTTGTGCCATTTCCAATCCAACCATCAAGAAGCAAGGCTTATACACCCCTCTTCCTACTCCCGAGAAGCCTTGGGAATCCATCTCAATGGATTACATGTCTAGCCTTCCATCCACCAAGCAAGGAAATGATTGTGTATTTGTGGTCATTGATCGGTTTTCTAAGATGGCCATCCTCACAACTTGCAAGAAGAATATCACAGTGGAAGATACTGCCAAGATCTTCTTCGAATGAGTATGGGTCCATTTTGGGATACCACAGACCATCATCTCCGACCGGGACAACAATTTCCTTAAAACATTTTGGTCGAGTCTCTGGTCACTGTTGGACACCAAGCTCACTAAATCCACTGTTTCCACCCCCAAACAGATGGCCAAACAGAGGTCATCAATCAGATGATTGTGCACATCCCGCGCATGTACAACTCCAAGCATCCACGTACACGGGATGAGATTCTCCCCTATGTTCAAAATAGTTACAACAGGGCTCTCCTTAGCTCCACCGACCATAGCCCATTTCAGGTGGGGCTGGGATTCCAACCCTTCATGAATGGGGCTGGGTCCCATTCATGTTGTAATACATCTTTCCACCACACAGACAAACTCTTCCCATGTTCAGTTTGAGATAAAAAAAGCCACCAGATTCATTGAGCGGATTCAACACATCCACCAACAGGTCCATGATATTTTGTAGAAATCCAATGCTAAGTACAAGAAACACCATAATCAACATAGGGTACCACACCAGTTTCAGGTTGGAGAAAAGTCTGGTTACATTTGCAGAAGGAGCATCTTACATGGCCCCATCGGAAGATCTGACCACTTTTCTATGGGCCTTACACTATCACCAAGGCTGTCGGTAGCAATGATTTTGAGCTCAACACTCCACCCTTCCTTGGCTTGCACCCACTGTTCAATGTGGACCTCCTTCAACAATATTTACCACCATTATTGGACACCTCAGAGATCGCAGAACAATTGACACCAACAGAGATCAACCTTGACCGCATGGAACAAGAATCCACTGATCAAATAGTAGACACACAGGTCAAGGGCACTTGCTAGCAGGGGATCCAAATTTATCGGGTTGTCAAGGTAGGGAAGCTCCTACACCAAGGAAGTTGGCTCACTTGGGGCCAAATTCAACATAAGTTTCCTCACCTGATGGGGAAACTCAACACAATGGATACCATTGCTTCCTAAGGGGGGAGGATTGATCCAAGTGGATATTGGTGGCCACCCACCTATTCCAACTAGCTCTTCTTGACTGTTTTTAGTTCAACACGTTCTTCTATACTTCTTTGTAATTCTGGGTTCTAAACTTCTGGGGTTGTCTGAAGCCCTACACATCTTCTATGTGGATACTGGTGGCCTCCCATCTAATCCAACTATCTTATTTTGTATGTTTTCATGTCAGCACATCTTGTTGTACTTCCAAGGCCATTTTGGGGCCCTAAACATTGTTTTTTTTGGATCACCACAGTCAATCTATAGACAGAGTTAGATTTTGACAAATTAATGTGTAGTTCTCTAAAATACCTTTCCAACAGGCTATCAAACGCCTAAAACGAAGGTTGTATGCAAACTTTACGACCCCGGGAAGTTGAGGTACCAACTTACCCATAGGGGCCCACATAACTTTTGGCGTTTCACCTCCTAAAGTTAGGTTTTTGGATGTCTAGGGTTTTGGAATTCATGAGTAATATCTAAAAGGCCTATGGAGCCTCATTGTAATGATTTTGCTCAAAAGGATGCACGTGGAAAATGCATCTTTTCTCAGAGATAACTAACACCATTCAAGCAAGTGTTTCAGTTCAACAATTTTACAGTTTCATCCTATTTCATTTATTTAATAGAAGATATTGTTCACTAGATATTGTTAATATTATGGTAGCTGCTGGAGGTATTTAGCTCCACGTGTGAACCTAACGAGAATATGAGACTCCAAAAAGCAAGAGAAAACCCTAATGAGTTGGCTAATAACCCTAGAAGTCTTGTCGGCTCAAGAAGATAATTTATATTAGGTTATTAGCCTCCAAGAGAAGAAGTCGGCCATAAATAATAATAATATACTGAACAGACACATATCCAGAAGGAGAAGTCAGCCCCAACAAATCTGGGAGAACCAGTATAAATACAGGGCACTGGTTCTCATTTGATAGCATCTCAGAATTGCAGACAACAAGTGGTGCGCACTGTAGTTCCCAGTTTGGTGCGCACGTGTGGAGGAGAGCTGCAGGTACAGCTGCTGTAGCTAGCAATTTCAGTGTTGTATTGGACTATCTCTTGGATAGGGTTTGGACTATCTGATCAGCTATTGTTGGTGTGCTATCCTTGGAGGAAGATGCACTACACCTTGTTTGGCTATCTAGCCTAGGGTTTTCTTTCGGGGTAATTCTCAGTCAAGGTTAAGGTGCTCGGAGGGTGGCTTCGACCTATGGTTGGGTGACGAGGGTATCGTCAATGGTAAAACGAGCACACCATCTTCTATATTCTAACAGGTTATGGGCCCACACACCTCCTTCATTCAGTCTAAATGCTGTAAGGAAACATAACCGCTAGGATATTGAGCTCGTTGAGGAACTTCCACTAGGGTTACTAGCAGAAGCAACTCCCAAGACACTGCCACTAGGGTTACTAGCAGGAGCAGTTGTAGAAACCCTAAACCTCTTTTTGAAGCACCTTAAGTGAATGGATTGACCTAATCTTCAGACAGATCAGTGTGCCCTAGCCTAGCGCATCTCCTGGCACTCTCATAAGTCCAAGACGTGAGGTTTGGATTTCTGGTCAAATCTAGGGTTTGACCAAGTCAAGCAGCCATGGCAAACTCTATGAATTCTGAGAACAAGTTAGATGGAGCCAACTTCAGAGCGTGGAAGACAAGGATTGAACTCATCCTTGCCAAGAATAAAGTGCTGGATATTGTGAAAGGAAAGATCATGAAGCTAGAGTTTGAAGAAGGAGAAGAGAAGGAACCGCAGAACGTTGTAGCTATGGAGAATTTCAAAGTTGTTTACATCAATGCCATGAGTATCATAGTGGATTCTATAAAATACCACTTGATACCCTACATCTCCCATCTTGACTCATCAAAGAAGATGTACGATGCCCTAACAAATCTCTTCTCAGTCAGAAACATCAGACAAGTTATGAGTCTAAAGAATGAGCTCCGTGACATGAAGATGAATGAGGATGACAACATAACATCATACTTTGTAAGGATCTCCCAGCTAAGAGATCAACTACAAGCTATTGAAGAGATCATTTTGGAAAAGGAATTGGTGAACATAGTACTCAATGGTCTTCCCAAGATGTGGGATGCATTTTCCGCAAGCATGAACACAAGGAAGGAGTATCTGACATTTGAAGAACTTTGGACTTGCTGTGCTCAAGAAGAATCAAGGATCAATG
>ML785822.1:0-20615 GCA_009831015.1 Picea engelmannii
TTTTGGTCTTTTACTTTGAGGCTCTTACACATGGGTCTTCATTTCTTTGCTTAGAACCTTGATGAATGACTTCTGATAAGTTAACCTTGAGTGGGAAAATATGGTGAATGGTATGGAGTGAAAGGGAAAGATGGAAAATGTTAAGTATGGTTAGGGATATGACATACATTACATTCTACCTAGTTTTCTAATAATACAACTTAACTCAAGAGGTGACGACACTTATCTAAAGGAAAATTACGCCCCCTATTTTACAACAAGGCAAATAATAAAATTGTAAATGTTATTATGTGTTATTAGATCACACCTAATGTTCATCACATTCACAACCAGATAAGAAACCATATTACCATGTCTAAGCAAGAAACCATACATGAAACTATAACACAACAATTGATGTGAACAAACTAAACGAAAAGAATGTGCACCATGTGTCTGAAAGCATAGTGTACCACCTGCAAGTGCATGTCTCATCTGTGGTGTATGAGATAGGAGCTGATTTACCATGGTTGAGGCATCTGAAAGAATTTCGGAGAATTGATGTAGGTGAGATCATCATATATCTGAAGGAGAATTAGAAGAACAAGTTTGAGTCTGGATGAGGTGAGCAAGAGAGCACATGCGAGTTGGAATGCCACACCGCTGAAAGGGTGGTTCTGGCAGTAGTTACCCCTGAGGGGAAACAATGCACCATTGTTTTGGTTAGTGAGTTTTTTGTTTTGCGCTATTGTAGAGTATTTTCTTCTTTCCTTATTTGATAGAAGACATATGTGATTGAGAGTTCAAACCTTTGTATTTCGTTGTTATTATTTTTTGCAGTATGTGTTTATAGATTCTAGTATTCAAAGATTACTACTTTGATAGATTTCAAGCTTTAAAGTAACTTAGGGGTTTAGGATTTTCTTTGAGTGTAGAATTTGCTTACGATGGTATGAAAATCAACACGGTATCAGAGCACGTTCACTAAAACTTTCCAAGAATCTGTTGCAGTAAGTGAAGCAGATCTGGACCTAAGAAGGGTTGTAAGAGATTGCAGATTTGTTTCATAGTTGCTGATCTATTTTCGTGTTTGTTTTAACGATTGCAGTTGTGACCAGTGACGGTCTCTAAGATTGTCACATGTTGGAGGGCACTTCCAACTTTGTTCCATGGAAGTGCAGGTTGTAGAATCTCTTGGAAGAGGTTGCACTATGGTACCTTATGGAGAAGGAGGTCATACTCAACAAATGCCAAGGATTTGGTTGAGGACACTAAGAATTGGTCAAAGAGAAATGAATCATTCTAGATTTGGGGAAGGATCATATAATCCCTCGCATCACAGAGGAGAAGATGGCTAGGGAGATGCACACTGCCCTAGCTAGCTGCAGTTGGTGACAATGATCCGAACACAAAGCAATTGTTGAAAGCTTCGATATCTAAGGTGATTCAACAATTAAGGAAGGTTACTAACTATGTAAAAGACAATGCAAAGTAAAGTGAAATAAGACAAGGAGAAGAAAACAAAAATTAAATAAAATAGAAAATGAAAATAGGAGAGAAAAGACTGAGGAATGGGAAATGAAAGGTTAGACCCGTTGGCCTTCCCATAACCCCAACTCTCCCTATTTCTTCTTGTACTTTGACTCTCAAAGGGTCTTTTTTGGGCTAGGAGAAGAGAATGCAAAGGAGAAGGAGCTATATGAATTGTTGAATGGCCACAGGGCCATGAACAAAACCTGAGATTTTAGGAATAAGAGCACTAAGCAACCACTGGTTTTCCCATTTGGGTTTTATTTGTGTGTTATTGTTTTACTGTGTCAACTTGTTTTTGTGTCGATAATAGAGCTTCTCTTTGATATTAATGGCTGCCAATGAATAATGGGAGTGTAAATGATAGGGATATGTAATCAAACTCGTGGACTCACTGCATTTTTGGTTTTCCTTGTCTAATAAAGAGTATAACAACTCTATTACTACCACCTAGGATGCATTTCCAGGCCCAAAGATCAATGTCTATCATCTTAGAGCCATTACACTTCTGTAGGATGTTTCTAAATTGGTTTATTTGAGTTTGGTGGATTGTTAGGTGTTTTTTTTCTTTTTTCCTGGATCGTATCCCTCTCCTCTGAGCAATGCTCTTACTTGTTGGGCAAATTCGAGGTTAACCTTTGGTTGTCCAAGAGGTTGTATGCATTGCCTAAACCATTTATAATCCTTGTAAGTGTCACAGAGATTGTACGCAGCTGTACAGGTCGTACATAGTTGTGGGATGTCGTATAACAATGTTCTATATTCATATAGATGCAATGGAACTTTGTTGGGACCATTGATGGTATGTACAACTCATTTTCATGAATAATTGGTTCCACTGGAAGATACAAGTAGCATACAAAAATTCTCCATGACTTTGCTCGTTGGCTGTGTTAATGTTAGTTGGAATTGATAACTATAGAGATGATCTCCTTTCAATTTAGTTGAAGGAAAAAAAGTCGTTTTAGGAGAACCATTTCCCAACTTGTAGAGGAAGAATTGATTTCCAGCCAATGTCATCTCTTGCAAAAGATTGAAGTCAACTTGCCTCCAGTTGCTTTGCTAAGGAATTCAACCAACATGTGAAGGAAGTAAATTCAATGGGAAACGAGTCACTATGTTAAGTGGAATCTATCAATAGTTGAAGCCACCTATCCAATAGCTGAAGAGATCGACCTAACAAAGGAATCAACCTTCCAGAAGAAGAGAAAATGATTTAGCTCAAAATTGACCTTCTAGTAAGACAACCAATCCATTAGACAAGGAAGAAACTCGACCTAGCTAATAGTCCGAGGAGTCTACTTGCAACACAAGAAAGAATTTGACCCTGCTAATAGACAAGGTTGTCAATTTCCCTTGAAATCAACTTGGCAAATCCAATTGCTAAGAAAGGAAATTTTCCATGCATGGGGATTGACATCCATTGCATTGGCGGAGATAAGACGTCATCAAACAAAGGAAAACAGATTGGGATTCCAACGTTTTTGTAAACTAAATAAAATCATCTCTAGAGTGTATTCTAACCTCTTGGCACTCCATAGGAGAACTAGAGAACTCACAATAGCACGGGATTCGATTGACTGGTGAAGGATATGATATGAGTATAAATAGAGGAACAAGAGAGAGCCCTATCAACCCCCTTGCTATTTGAAATCCATAGCAAGAGACAAATTGCTTAGGCAGAGCCAATTTGGAGAGATAAGGATAGGGCAAAGGTAAAAAGGTGTTGGATTCACACCTCTACTCCGAATATTGACGAAGAGCCCTTGTAGACTGCATCGAGAATACAGGACAGAGTTTGCAGAGAACTAAATGTTTATTCCACAATAAGCTAATAAACCAAGCCTGTCATTTAATTCGACCATATATCTTGGGTTTTTGGTTGTTCCTTGTGCAGGTTACACTAAACAATAGTGGGCAGTTGATTGGCATATTGTATCCTTACATGCTTGTAGAAGAACACAGAGTAGAGAAGTTTGCAGTTGACATTGCAGTGTTAGAACAAGTACTGCAACCATCATAAGGACTTACGTCTCTATATAAGACAAAGAATAGAGATTAGAGATAATTCCCTAGAGCACCTGCGTTGGTGAAGCGAGTGGACTATAAGTCCCTCGATTACGGATTAGACAAGGTAGAAGATATTGAGCTAGTTCGGTTTGAATGGCTTAGGTCCATTCCGACATCATTTTTTACAATTTATATGTGTTTGTGAGAATCTACCTTCATTTGAAGGCTTGTGTAATTTTTGTTGGGGAGGAGACAAGATTAGAGATAGTTTCATCTCACAATGAGGATGTACGATACCTAGCCCTTGTCGAGAAGATGAGGAAAGGAGGAAAGAAAGAAGGATCCAAGAAGGTTCCAAAGAAGAAGGAAGACTCATGTTTTTCTAACTAGCAGAAGAAGGATTTGACCCATATCAAGTGCTTCAAGTGAAACAAGCATGGACACTATGCTTCTCAATGTTTTTAGAAGAAGAAGGGGAAGGGTAAGCAACAACAACAATAGAAACAATTTGCAAGAATTGCAAAAGCTTCAGGTGTGGACAAATTGATTGCCAGGCTAGATACAACCTTTTCCTTGGTGTCATGCCTTTTCACTAACTTAGTTTAGGTGTTGGGTGGTATGTTGATATGGTGTCATGCCTTTCCACCAACATAGTTTAGGTGTTGGGTGGTATGACGACAATGATACCTCAAGAAATACGACAACAAACATATTGACTTCTTTAGGTTAGAGGAACAACATACTGGCATGTAGGTGGAACTTGGTGATGATGGAAAGTACCTAATGACTAGGTTGGGTTTTGTCTCATTCCGCATCTCAGCAGAAGAAGTTTTGGAGCTCCATGAGGTATTGTATGTTCTTGGTTCGACTAAAAATCTGCTTTCAATTTATTGCATAACAAATTTGAAGTGTAGGGCCGAGTTTGATGTTTAGGAAGTGATCAACATAAGTCATAGCCCTGATCCTAGTTGAGTTTTGGCCAAAGGAGTCACAGAGGGTAGCCTTTATGGATTGTTAGTAGATTCTAGGAAGTAGAGAGCATTGTTGACTAGTTTTGACCATCTATGTGAGCTGTGGCATAGAAGATTCAATCACACGAAGTATGGATATTTGCCTCTTTTTTGTTGGACTCACGATTTAGTTAAGGCATGAAGTACATTTTATTCAAGATATGATACACATATAAATACATTATGATATGACCTTTTAGATTCAGATTCCAAGGTCTCTTGGACTCCCTACAACAATTACGTCTTGTGATGTTTTATATTCCTTTGTCTAGTAACCCTAAATGGATTACGTTTCCAACAATGTGGTCTCAGACTTTGTGATTATCTAGGGACTCACAATCTAACATTCCCCCCCTCAATCATAAGTCTGAATAATTGTTCCAGTAAGAAAACAATAACTGGTGCCATCTTCAATCTTAAACTGTTGAATTGAGCTTTGATGAAGATATGCCTGAAAAAACGCCAATATTTGAATAGTTCATTTGGAAGTGAACAACTACCATGTCTGAACATTCCCATTCTTTTGATTTGAGGAGACTAGTTGCCATGATGGAATTCCCAAATGTTGATTCATTGTGATAGGACTTCGAATCTTGAAGCCTAAGTATCATCATTGATATTTGATATGTTCCCCCCTGTCAGGTGCAAGGTGAGAAGTTTGTTGGTTTAGGATCCAAGATTAAGCTTTGGATTCTTTTGTTCTTCATGTGGTGGTTTTGTTGGTTGACCACTAACCATCTTCCATTCATACTTGAACAATGTGGTGGTTTTGGATTACAACTAACCATCTTCAATTAATGCTTGAACAATGTGGTGGTTTTGGATTACAACTAACCATCTTCAATTAATGCTTGAACAATGTGGTGGTTTTGGATTACCACTAACCAATTTTGAGTTGAATAATGTACTCCCCCCCTGAAGGTGTAAGAGAGTATCATTTTCATCAATGTGCTCCCCCCTTTGAGGCGTGGAGAGTACCATCTTTGATTCATGCTTTGATTTCAGAGAACATATAGAATTGGATCTGGATATAGTTGTTTGAAAACTTTTTACCGTTGTCATTTCTCCATGCTGCTGTGGCTTTACCTTTGTCTTGACTAGACAGTTAGACTGATGTAGTTTCTTTACTTGTTGATTCTATTTCCAAGAGCCGATCCAAGCATAATGAACCGTTTGCTTAGCCTTCTTCTTTCGACATTTTTTCTGAGAAATGATTTGTCTTCCCACAATGAAGACAAGGACAGAGATCAAAACACTGTGTCTCCAAGTGACCAACTCTATGACAATGTTGGCACTTATTATCAAGATTCTTCACTTCATCAAGAAAACCTACACTCACAAACTGAATTGGTTTGGAGTAGTTTGGAATATGAAAGCTATTTCTTTTGTCATATCCTAAGCCTTGTCGATTTTTATTGAATGATAATTCTTCCTAAGGTTTGACAAACATCTTGGAAAGATCATTTTGTTGTTCTTTTGCTTCTTCACATTTGTTGTTGTTGTTGTTGCTATCATTTATTTTGTACTTCTAATTCATCTTTGATAAATATTTCCTCCATCAATTGAATGGAAGATTACATATCTTTTGTGTCAGCCAATTTTGTATCGCATATAGCATCAACCATCTGCAATAAGTCTTTTGTGTCACAAGTTGTATCAACTTGTTGTATGAACTCATTTGTATCACATGCATCAATCATTTGGATGAAATCTTCAGTAGCACATGTTGCATCAATATTTTCTATTAGATCTTCCATGTCACAACTTGCATCAATTGTTTGTATGAGGTTGTTTGCTGCATTAATTATGTCATCAATTGATTATGCTTTTCTCTTAATTTTATTTGAAGTGCATCAATCAATTGATCCTTAATTTCTATTTCATCTCGAAGATCATTTGCTTACTGTATTGTATCAACCTTGTGATCAATTAGTTTTGCTTTTGACTTAATGTCCATTCAAGTTTATTAAATTGATTTTGCAATTCATGGTTGTACTCTTGCAATTCCTTAATTTCATGGGAGGCATTTTGTAAACGCTTTCCTCCTTTTCCCATTTCTTATTATTCTCTCGCTCACTTGTCACGCTCGCTTGTACTCGCTCGCTTGTACTTGCTCACTTGTACTTGCTCGCTTGATTTGATGTTACACTTAGAGTGTCGGGTACTGTTGATCATGCACCCTAAAGTGTGATTACAATGATTTGATCTTGATGATTCACTTGACCTCCTTATTCAAATTTCAGGCAGGTCTTCTTTTTGACAATTCGGTGACTCATATTAAAAGATTTACCCTTCAATTTTTTACAATTCAACTTGTGAATCAAGTATTGTTGCTCTTGATTGGATTTACAATTTTCCATTTATCTGAAATGACACATAACCTTTTACTTGTTTACATAGATGGTAAGTTTGAGAAGACTTCAATACAATTAATTTTGAAAATCACCATTGAACTTCATGAGTGCATGATCATTTGAGATTGTGTGCGTCTTTAGTTTGCCAAAGTAAATTTGAGCATAAAAAAAACCAAACACAAAACAACGCAAGCATCCAAAAATTTATGCACAATCACACACAAGCACAAGAATGTCCTTAGATCCCCTTATTTAATTTCGGGCGGATCTAGGACACAGAGCAACAAAAAATTAATTTTTTAATAGGATATCCTTCTTGTGAGCACAAAAATGTACCCAATTACAATGAGAAGTCTTCAACTTACTTTCTTCTTAACAATACCTTGATGAGACTTTTTTTACGTTCACAACATTCACCTTTTACAAAATTTTGGATATAACTCCAAAAGCCTTAAAATACCTTTTATAATTTTTGACTACAACCAAGTCTACAACCAATGCTCTTAAGGGTCAAATAAGGGAGGTAAACCCTTTTTAAAGTTATGACAACCAAATCTTTCAAAGAGAATTTCTTCAAATAAAAAATGACCCATTCACTTTTCAGTAATAACCCATTCACTTTTGAGAGGAATCGATAATTTAACCAAATCCTTCAATTCAAATTTGCTCAAACATTTCCAAAGGCATTGGAAATTCCTGCATGAGGAAGCACTTCTATGTCAAACCCTATGCACTAGTTTTGATTGTGACTTGTCAAAAACAAAACATATCTCCAATTTTTAAGTCAGTCCACTCTTTCCAACTGGCTGGCTCTGTGCCTCGAGCATACCCCTTTGTTCATTCCAAGGGAAATTTCATTTTGATGCAACTTCACCTTCATCCATTCATTGGCATTCGTAGTCATTAAACATCAGTCTTCTCCAATCCGCCCTCAAGTCGCCTCTCCTTGCCTTTGAGTCGGTCCACCCTCAGGTATATGTATATAGATTATATAGATCCGCTCCTGGGTATGCCACCTTCATCAGGTCCCTTTTAAACCAACATGGTCGTGAGCACACAACAACGCTATCGCTTGGACCTGCACCAATATAAATGACAAGAAGTGTAGAGGAAACTCAAAAAACCAGATCACTCATTAAATGCAATTTATGTGGTAGTACAGAGGTAAAATGATCATCTATGAGATCTTCACTTTGCCATTGTGTCCCCAAGCATATTCTCTTGAGCTACTACAATATGTATATTTGTGCATTTGTGCTCTGATTCCAGATATAATCTATGGGGATTGTCTATTTGCAAATCGTTGGGCGATCTTGCACTCAATGGGATCTGCACCACTCAGTTGGAAATGGCGGGTTTGATCCACAAAATCGCTGAAATCTCATGTGAACGGATTGTTGGATGATGCTCTTTACAATGTTGTTGTAGACCGTGCAAGGGGCATGGCGAAGACCAAAGAAAAGCGACGAGTCTGTGCTTCAACAAAATGAGTTTGTTTTGTTAGGGTCGTGTTGGTGAATTCCTTGTAACTTTAAAGCGGTGATATGATCTAGCGTTATCACCATCCCATTCAGATCCGTCTAGCATTATCTGCTGCAAAAATTCATTTGCGAGAAGTCTGTGTGGTGGTAGTGCTAATAGAGAAGTTTAGATGGTTGTACCAATTGACTGGAGGCTCATCAAAACGATTTCATAATCAGGCTGCCATCAGTGAGATTCGCAATGTGAGAGCCTACGATCCATCGAGGTGTGGAGGAAGGATGTTGTAGATTGTACAGGTCATAGGTATGAGCATCGATTTGAGTGTTGAAGGGTGAGCTTACAACAAAGGAAATGAGCCACAATATTCTCTTTGGATTGCAGATTCATCAGTCATAGAGGTGTGTGATTTGAATGAGGCCACGATCTGTGGAATTAAAGAGCCACATCTGGTTGGAACTAGCATGCAGGTCACTTGGGCCATGTTTTGAAAAGAATGAAGGTCACAATTTGTCTTGTTCACTTAGCATATACATCTCTTCACCTTCCATTCTCTTCATCTTCCATGGGAAAACTACCATGGTTGAACTACCAGGCCCCTTAAGACTCAAGGACACTTTGATATTATCAACCTCTCTTCACCATGGCTTTGATACCATGTTAAGAATTAAGCACAAGCAAAATGAGACAAGAATTGGTAGAAGACACTTTATGCCATTCTCTGTTGCACATTGTATTGATCTCAGGATATGAATTTATAGTACATAGATTGACTAGATCTAGATCTAGATCTCATTGACAACTCGTGACAACACCTCATCAATAGATAAGGTATACAACTTATATCAATGTGGTCTCAGACTTTGTGATTGTTTAGGGACTCACAGCCTAACACTTTTCGTATTCATAGAAGTTAGATGTGATTGAGAGTTCAGACCTGTTTATTTTGCTATTATTATCTTTGTAGTATGTGTTTGTAGATTCTAGTATTCGAAGATTGTTGTTTTGATAAGTTTCAAGCTTTAAAGTTACCTAGGGATTTAAGATTATTCTTTGAGTGCAAAGTTTGCTTACCATGGTTTGAAAATCAACAAGCTTCAAATCAGGGGCCAACTCAGATCCAAATAACTATAAGATAAGATAAGATACTTTTATTAATGTGCGACAAATGGCAACAAAAGTAGGTCAATGGGACTAAAAGGTACAACTAATGGAAATATAATATGGGAATGCAAAAGAAACTCCTAAATCAACACTGTAAGCAAAAGGAAAAATGATAAAGATCTCAGTGCCTAACTAAGTGCTACAAACTAATAGTCTACCAAAAGAGTATAAGATAGTATGAGTATAAAGATACAATGCAAGTGCTAGCGATCAGAGATCTCGATGTTGGACCATCATGATTGGACACACTTTCTCCAAGCTCTATGCTACAATTCTTCATTTATGGCTTTTGGAGGAGCTTGAGAGGACACACCTTAAAGCTAGGGGATAGGCTGGTTTCTGCTTGGAGTACTAGACTATTGACCATATTTTCACACTCACGATTGTTATTGAGGAGGCTCATCAATTTCTTTGTGGACTTTTGTAAGGTGTTTGACATAGTCTCGAGAGGCCTCGTTTCAATGGCTCCACGACATTGGAATTTCAGAGACACTCTTGGTGGCTATCATGAAACTCTATATGTCAGTTCTTGGTCATCTCTATATAGCACATAACCATTTGGATTTCATCTAGAGCACCATCAGGGTTGAGCAAGGGTGCCTCCTCTCATCGGTCCTCATTGGGATTTACGTGGATGAGCTAGAGTCTTTTCTTTTAGAACATATATAGGATGATGAAGATTGTCTTCTAGAGTCTTTTCTCTTAGAACATATATAGGATGATGACGATTGTCTTCTACATCACGTGTTGATATCTTTGCTTCTTTTTGTTGATTATTTGATCCTTCTAGCCTCCTCATGTGAGGGCTTATAGAGGTAGATCGATGCTTTATCCAGCTTTTGCGACCTTTGAAAGTTGTCGGTTAACCGAGATAAAACCAAGGTTATGATCTTCAATGTGTTGAAGCGTGTTCTTTTGATTACCATTTTTACTTCCAGGGGGAAGAGATCGAGATCACTACAACTTACACATACTTGGGGGTTTAGTTCACATGGCCTTGTTTTAGCTTGCAATATGCTCACCAACCTTGACTCAACAAGTTATATGACTCCCTTGCCCTTCTTGAAAGACAGTGCTTCCAAAACCATTTCTAGGTTATCTTGTCCAAGGTGTACCTCTTGGACACGATCATTAGGCCCATGATCCTTAATGGTTTTGAGATTTGAGTTTGCTTTAGGTTGATTGAGCTAAGATAGAGAGAAGCCAGATTCTCCTCCTTAGGTGCATCATCTAATGCAAGTGGATTGTCCCCCAACTCTTTGAGGTGGAGTTTAGAGCCTAGCCTTTTTGCCTTGGGGCCATTTTCTAACTAGTTTTGTTCCTTCACAAGGTCTGGATTTTTGGTGACTCGACCTTTGGTAGATATCGATATCTCTATTTAGCACTTTGTTCTTCAAAGGACCTTGCTTCAATGGGAGCTCTAGGGCATGCTCGATGCTGGTTCCCAGAGGTCTCTTGGTTACTTCAATGTGTGGCCATCTCTCTAGACCGTCTTCCCTCTTTCAGACATAGTAGCATAATTCGTCCGAATTGGGGTTTCTTGTACGGAAATTTCGAATGCGTACAGAATTCGTCGAACATTCGGCTATGTACGGATATGGGCTCAGAGGACCGCTGATCGACCTGTAATGTTTGAAAATTTCGGGCTTCGAGGACCACCGGTCGACCTTTGAAAATTCATTATAATGAAGTTATGAACTGTTATAAATATACTCCCTCGCCTTGATACTTCGAATCATGATTCATGGACTTGTCAATCCGGAGGCGGAGAATCGAGGTCACCCTCGAGAGTCGAATAATTAATGGTATATGATATGTTGTGTTTTAAATTTAAAATATGTTTCAAGTTGCTTTTAATGAATAATCAATGTTACATGAACATCTTCCATGGTTGATTTATATTTTTAAATTTTTTAGAATTTGAAAAATACATGTTTTTAAATTTATAAGTAACCTACTTCCGTATTTTATCCATACTAGATTTTTTCGTTAGGTATTTTTTCCGTATCGAATCGAATTCGTATCTGTATTCGTACTCGAATTATGCTACTATGCTTTCAGGTACTCCCTTGATGCACTAGGTGACCTCCTACTATTTGAGCAAGATTTGAACTGGACAATCGAAGAGGACATTTAAAGACAATATATCCAGGTCCACCTAGATCGCACCTTTGGGGGGTCTTGACTCGAAAATGGCCTTCTATTTTGAGCACTTTTTGGAGTTGAGGTATGGCCTCATCGTTCGACCTTTGCACACATGCAAATATTGGATGCATGCCCTTAGGATCCCCCTTGGTCAGTTTTGGGTGGGCTCCCATAGACTTCGGATCGAGACAAATCACCAAATCTCACGGTTAGACATGGTTTTCTAGTTATGCCACATAGAGGAGCCAAAGATAGAGGAGCACCTCATTTTTCGATGCCCCAACTACTATGAGATTAGAGGGAAATACTATTGCCTGTTTTGAGATTTAGGGAGCTCCCTTTCCATTTTTTTTTGCTACCTCGACAAGAAATACCTTGCTTTCCTCATGAGGGAAGTATTCAGACACAGATCTCAGTCCATACTTGCCTCACTCCATATGAAGTCTTTTAGGAGGATCACATCGTACTTCCCAGTTGTCTTGTTTGATCGGGGCAACATGCGACATGTTACTGAGATCCATGATATTTCATATTCTAGACTAACAGACTCAGCTTTCCTCTCGACCTTGTAGAAATCTCTAAAATGCTTTAAAAACATGTATTTTGAGAATCTGACTTTTATTGCAAATTAAGAAATTTCACCTCAACCTTGAGGTTTCTTGGATCTATTTCCTATGAACTTTCAGCCTTAGGGATGGATTTGAAATATTAATTTGCAGCAGCAAATACTTCACTTCTCTTTAAGCCAATTCACAAGGAAACCCAAGAAAATGAATACCAATCAAGTGTACTTCAATGCAACAATGTTTCACCCCTTAGAGCACATTTCCCAAGTAGTTAATAGATCTCAAAATGACTTATTACAACAGATTAAGTAGTAAATCTACCCCTCTAGCTTCTAGATGTTTGTTAAATCACTTAATAAATTCTGCTCAATGTTATGTCAAATCAACAAGCATAACCAATGCTATAAATCAGTGAATCATGAAGATTACATAACTTGAAATTCAAATCTACAAAGTTTGGACAGCTGGAACACTTCATACATATATAAAAGATGAAGTACAAGTACATACCACAACTTGATACATGGTGGTACAAGTCAAGCTCTCCCAACCCTTGCTAGGGCATCCACCAAAATAACAAACCCTAGCAACCAACTCCTCCTAGTTAGGAATCTCTCCCAACTAAAGCTAGATCCACAACAAGCAAGTACAACACACTGGGAAGTCCTTGGCATCTACACTTGCATCCTACAAGTGTACAAGTAGTCTCCCTCTAGCTTCTCCACAACAAGCACCCCAAGTAGCACTAGGGCTTCCAAATGCCACAAAACCCTAGTCTTCTTCTTTGACAAGAGCTACAAGATCAAGTGCTCCCTTTGCTCCTTTATGGTTTTTCCCAAACCCTAGCTTCCTTGTCTCCTTAGGGAAAACGCCCCAACCCTAGATTTCCCTTGAATTTCCTCAAGAACCCTAGTGCTCAAGACAGAGAGCAAATACAAATGAAGAAGTGTACAAAGAGACTAGCTTTCCCTAGTTCTCACATCTCTAACACAAGCATGTGATTACATGAGTGAACAAGATTAAATATGGTCAACGAACTCTCTCCCTTTATTTATATGAAAGATGAGGGAGGCCAACAATAACCAGTGGACCTAGTCCACTACAAGCAACCTCACTCTACATAAGATAGGCCCACATGTGGAGTGCTCCAACTCTAGGTGACACATGTCGAGTTCATGCACGTCCAACAAGAAAGACTCCAAGGCTGAACGCTCCTTAAGAAAGGTTCAATGCTCCTCCTCCAAAGGTCTCCAAAGCTCTAATGCTACTTCCTAAGCCATGTGTACCTTCGGGTTCACCACACCTACATGATCACTTGTTAACCCAAGTGGCCTCTATGCAAGCAACCAAGAGTTCCCATGCCATTTAGGGCTCAATGCCCTCTTCCAAGATGCCCTACGCTCCTCCTCCAAGTTAAGTTGTCCTCCCAAGCAAACAACCATCCTCCATGTGCATGCCCCATGAAGAAAGCCACTAAGCTGCATAGGTCTCCAATGCCCTAAGGAAGTGTGTTGCATAAGCATCTAGTCAAGGCATAGCAATCCAAGAGTAAGCTATCTCCAATGTGTATATCCATCATGGAATGACCAAGGGTAATCAACACACCATGCACCCCACATCACTTGAAGCACCTCCAAGCATACATCACACGAAGCACCCCCAAGCATGGTATAAACTCTTTTGGAGTAACCTTGAAAGCTAATAGATCCTCCCCCCTTGGGAGGTCGATCGACCTCCTTGAGACCCACTAGGTGTTGCCATTCCAAGACATGGGCTATACACCACAAGATTGATAGATATATCAGTGCTAGTTGGCCCCAGAGTTGGGCTTCCCCCCATCCAACACACTATTCCTGAGGTTTGTTTGAGAAACGTGCTTCCATCTGAAGATTCTTCTCCATGGATTTGGATGTTAAGTGAGTTGGGCTTCCTTTCTCATGTTTTCTGCATAACCATGCAGCTAGGTCCACTCAGCCCCGACCACTCTTGTGAGGTTATCATTCGCTAGTACATTGGCCCTTTCATAGTTATTGATGACTTCTATGAAGAGCCTATATCACAATCCCGTGGCTCATCCTCTATATCCAACACCAACTTCAACAGGGCTTGACATCCTGTCTTTTGTTCAACATTGATACTCGCCAGTTTCTAACATATTTTTTGCACTTGCTCCTTATTTTACATCTTCTCTTAGCTAGACATTTCACTTTTAGTTAGACACATAGTTCTTTATCTTTTCTTGCTTTTAGTATTGATCTAGGAGATGCTTTTGCTCTCCCATTTCATACCTACACTGGATTTACTCTTTTTTTCCCATTGACCTACTTTTGTGGTCATTTGTTGGACATTAATAAAATTATCTTATCTTATTATTATTTTTGCAATTGTATTTTCTCATTCATACTTTTTTTTAACTTTTGGGCTTGTTACGATGCTTTATTAGTTACAAAATGGAAATCTACTATGTTCTATTGATGCTTCTGCTGATGTGCTTTAATACCCTTACCCAATATTTGATTGTAGTGTGAAATCCCCAATATCTGATTGTAGTGTGAAATCTACTTGAATCTTAGCCATATAAATGTAGAATGCACCGTCTGAACCTTGCATCATCTATTGAGTTGATTACCATATATGAATAAAGGTAATTATTCCAAACAAATTTCTAAACTATAGGGATCTATGTGCCATTCTTATTTTCCACAACAATGGATTTCCAGTTGACGGGCTTCCTGGATATTTGTAGCAAGGTAGCTTTGTATTCCTCCCCAAGCAGCTTTAGCTCTTGTACATTCCCAAAAAGTCATATTTAGTTTTTGAATGGTAGGTACAAAGCTATGAACCCCAATTCTGAATTAACTTGGTTCAAATACCCTCTTTAACATGGGGGAAGAGAGATTTGAACTTTGCACCTCTCCCATGCAAGAGAAAATACCTTATCAATTGGTCATGGGGTAGTTCCCCATAAAAGCATATTTAGTTGTTTCTTTATTTTCATATATTTTTACATATGTTCATAACGTTCATTAGCTTTGATCGTGTCGGCAATGTTGGGAAGATTGTTATCCATTCAAGTTGTTAAATTTGGCAGCATGGACAGTCATTCTCCAATGAGAGGCCATATGAGCCACCCTGAGGCTAGCCAAGGAGATTTGGAGAATCAACTAGTCTTGTGAGGTATTGACAAAAGGCAGGGGGAACGTACAACCTTGGTGAGTCAAACCAAAAGTCAGGACGAACGAGATGCTATGTAAGTCTAATGCAAAAGTCAGGGGGAACGTACGACCTTTGTGAGCATAGATAGTCTAGTGCAAAAGTTAGGGGGAACGTACAACCTTTGTGAGCATAGATAGACTAGTGCAAAAGTCAGGGGGAACGTACAACCTCTGTGAGCCTAGTCAAGCCTTGTAAGCCATGAGCAAAAGTCAAGGCATCTAGAAAAAGTTAGGTTGAACGTAAAATTCCTATGAGCTAGAAACAAACGATCTTCCTGGTATTGCAAATGATGTAATGCATTGATCTAGTGTGTTGGCATGTGTAACACCTTCCATCATGAAGAAATTCAAATTGCTTTGTAAAGAGTCAAGTTTTAAAAAGTCAAAGTTGCATGTCTAGGTCAAAGTCAAAGTTGTCAGGTTTGTTGCATGTTGCATGCATGTCTAGTTGCATGTTGCATGCATGACATGCATTGCATGCTAAGGAGTTCACATGCATATCATGTCAAGGGCGAGTTCCTAACTGTAGTGGTAAAGTTCAGTTCTAATTCTGGATGCCGAGTTAAAGTTCAGTTCTAATTCTGGATGCTGAGTTAATGTTCAGTTCTAAATCTGATGGCCGAGTTAAGTTCAACATGCACTCATGCCTCTAATTCGAGCCTCCTCCTCTCTACGTCTCCACTCCTATATAAGCAAGAGGTCGAACCTCTTTTCAATGCACATTGTTATGCAGCAAATAGGTGAGGACACTGAGAGGTATATCAGCCATAGAGAAGGCACATAACATAGTGATATATCAGCCATAGAGAAGGCACATAACAGAGTGGTGTATCAGTAAATAAGAGGCTAAAATATCAGTCATTAAGAGGCAGCAATAGCAGTCAATAAGAGGCTGCAATATCAGTCATTAAGAGGCAACAATGACAGTCAATAAGAGGCTGCAATATCAGTAAATAAAGAGGCAGCATAGCAGTCCAGAAGAGGCATCGTATATCACCAAAGATACATCTTCAGTGCTGGTCTGTAACAAGTGGATATAAATCAGCAAGGTCTCTTAGTTACATAGTCAGGTCATAGTCAACTTGGCAAGCTCTTTAAGAGCAAAATTTCACTGTGGAAAATTTGTAAGTGGTCATACATTATTAATGCAATAAAAGGAGATTGTTTGCTGGGGTTTTTCTCCCTGTATAGGGCTTCCCCAGGGTACATGTGTTGTGATCTTGCATGCTGGTAATTCCTTATGATTATTGCTGTTCTAATTTATGAATGATGTCAAGCTAAGTTCTAAGTACAATCAAAATTTTTAAAGAAGTACTTACAGTATTAAATCAAGCTCAAAATTTAACATGGTATCAGAGCTTAGGGTGTGATAAGCTTGTTGAAGTGCAGCAACAGGGTACACACATATCCAAGCGAGCTTGATTAATTTTCCAGCGTAAGGTCCATGGCATCCTCCATTTGAGTCAGGGTCGAGGATAGGCTCGAAGGAGCTGCCAACTTCAATGTGTGGAAGCTCCGGATAACAAATATCTTGCAGGAGCATGATCTTGAGCAGTGTGTGACCACAGTGGTGGAGGAACCCACCACTAATGCAGGAAGAGCAACCTTTAGGAAGAGTCAAGCAAAGGCCAAGCAAATCATCTTTGACTCAGTCAAAGACAGTATAATGCCAACGATGACTTCGTTAATGATTGCCAAGGACTGTAAGGATACCTTGGTGAATTTGTATGAGAAACATGCTCCAAGTTAGAAGAGGACACTTAAGCACAAACTTAAGTATTTGAAGATGGAGAAAGGTGGATCAATAGCATATTTCTGTTCCAGGATAGCCCAGATCAGAGATCAACTTTTGGTCACAGGGGTCACAGTGGACGCTGATGACTTAGTGCAGGCCATATTTGATGGTCTTCCTTTTTCATGGGAGACCCTTTTATCCAGTGTAAGTGGGAGAGAGATTCAGCCCACGTTTGAGAGGTTATGGCATGATTGCCTCCAAGAGGAGAGTCGCACTGCTACCAGGAGTGAGCCAACCAAAGAAGAGCATTCAACATTAGCATCAAGATTCAAGGGAAAGAAGAAAGTCACTTTCTAGAAAGGCTCTCAGAGGAAGTCAAACATCAAAGGTATGTTCAAAGGCAAGAGTATTGATACATCTAAGATTAAATGCTTTAGTTGTAATAAGCTGGGTCATTTTGCTAAAGACTACCGGTATAGGAAGAAAAGTCCAAGGAAAGGGAAACATCATGCCTCAACTGCCGAGGATGATGAATCCAAACTGTTATCGCGCAATTTGTACTTCGATAGAAGGAAAAGTTAAAGGAGAGCAAATTGGCGTAACTGGAGACTAATCCTATCACTGCCACCTTAATAGGATGTCTCTTTCTATTTAGGGTGGTAGGCCCAGGGGAGACGTCCCCGGTGACCTGGGGGTTCGAGAAGGCAAGGTTAAAAAGGCAAGATGAGGATCCCCTCTCACAAGTCACCATCGATCAGAAAGTCCCGGTTTTATAACCAATGAAATGATAATGTATCAAAGTGTACCTGCCCGGAACAAAGCAACAAGAAACTATATATATTTGCAAGTACACTTGCTGGTTAGCACTTCATAAAACCATAGACTTTCTCGATAAAAACAATTTGCTGAATATGATGAAGTAAACATAAAATTATAACAACAATATTTATAGGGCAATACTTCACATTAAATGCCTTGAAATAGATTCAAAATGACTAAGAAACATTAACCATTGAAATCATAATACTAACATTTGTTAGAAGCAAACAAGACAATGTATAAATCAGCCTTTTCAATTGCTTTTATAAGCTTTTAATGTTGCATTTAATGGTTGTAGCTTACTTTAGTAACAACAACAATATAGTCAGTAGGTTAGGCTATTCTAGGGTTATAAAGTGTAAGTAGGTTGGTCAAAGAATAGGTTTTGATGGTTGTTTTCATCAATTACTCAAAGGAGGACTTAGACTAGTGCTTTAGGGCAAATGGAGTCAACGAATATGGCAACAAATGTTGAAGAAAATGATAGTAGGAGAGTCAAGGACAAGAAAGATTGATAGATTGGAGTGTTGGTAACCCAAGGCTCCAATTATCAAACCCTAGGGGAAACTAGCTACTAAGGTGTAGGTAACCCTAGGCCTTAGTAGAATTTCCTCCCTCCTTAACTCAAAGATGAAGCAAACAACGACTAAGATGAAGCAATGGATACTTAAGGTGTTGCAATGGCAAGGCCTTAGCACATGCTTCAAGAAAAATGGCCTTTTGACAAGATCTAGTAGTTGAAGGCTTTTGAAGCTAGGACAATAACATGTGCTAGTCTTCCTAGGGTTTAGTCAAGCAATTTCATAATCTTTAATGTAAATGCAAGAGAAATAAACTATAACGATTCAATTAAGAAGAATTGCAGAAATATCACTTACATTCATAAAAAATAATCAAGAAAAACCCTAGTTGAACACTTCCACCAAGAAACTTGTCAAAATACTCCAAGATTTAGCCTTCCCCAACAAGTGCGCCTAAAATTTCAGCCAAGAAACCCTAAGGAGGGCGCAAATTTCAGTCCTCACAAGTGTGAGTGAAAGATGATGAAAAATAAGAGTGATTTTCCCCTTATTTATACAGTTACAATGACCAAAATTAGGTCAAAAAGCCCGATATGGCCTGTTACACATAATATCCAGTTTTTACATTAAATGTCATAATTAAACCCTAAAACAAGCTGTAAACGTGACGTCATGCCCTTTTAGGGTGACGTTAGGCCCTTTTTGGGCAACATTGGCTTCCTGGAGCAAAACGTTAGGTCTCCTTGGGCCTCAGGATCCTGACACACGTGCCACTTGGCACACAACTACCTTCAAAACATCCAAAACACTGGGTGATGTCATGGGTGACTTGGGTGATGTCACGGGCCTTCCAAGGTCCACATCATGGTGAAAAGGGCACAACCCCCTTTAGTCTAGGCCTGGCA
This sequence comes from Picea engelmannii, assembly GCA_009831015.1. Classification (NCBI taxonomy): domain Eukaryota; kingdom Viridiplantae; phylum Streptophyta; class Pinopsida; order Pinales; family Pinaceae; genus Picea; species Picea engelmannii. The sequence continues at coordinate 19,433 of ML785822.1, forward strand.
GGCTACCCCTGGTGAAACGTTCTCCTCTCTCTCTGTGCAATCCTCTGATCTGTCTCTGCCCCTGGCTGGGGTCTCATCATCCATCTGGTGGGCTCTTAGCCCTATGGAGATCCGAACTAATCATCTCCCCACATGTACCTGTCCATCGGGTGTGGCCCTGCAACATCAACAAATACGCCCTCCATGGGCTCATAAGTCACATGGATCATAACAATGCCAATCACATCTAATCATCAAGTTATTTAAACATGCGGACAAGTGTTCAAAGACGTTATGCTATTCTACAAGCCAAGTTTGGAGGGGATGTTAGGACATCCTATTGGGCTAATGCTCACTGGATGTGGGATGTTCTCGGGTGAAGTCAAATCCATGCCATGTGAGTGGATGAGGTGGTAAGGGATGTCTGGGCAATGGGTGCAGTGGTAGCAAGGAAATGTATGGCTTACCTGTGGGTGCCTCTAAAGAGGGTGAGCTGCACCTTGTCATGGATGCAAATTTTTCCAAGCCCATTCATGCCTTTTATCCTTTGTTCTTGTTGCTTTTTCTTTCAAGGGACCAATTGGGGGACACTGCCCTGGCGTGGTGACCAGTGGTGGCAATGTTACCCACAAGCATTTCACGGAAATGAGAAGGCTGGCTCGTGATGAGACCAAGAGCCACTACCCTGGCATGGTGACCATCTGTTGGTAGTGTCATACCGCTACATGCCCATGGACCTAATAGGCTGGCTCGTGATGAGACCCCCTATCCTCCAACTAGGTCTTTATTTATTTATTTTTTTAGGGGACCCTCTGTTTCTTGATGAGAAGATTTTTATTGCTTTCTCGAGGATCCCTGGGCGAAGCATCTCAAGGTTTCCTTCTTTTGGCTTTTATCTTTTGCCAGCTACTTTTACCCTCTGGGCCTTTAGCCCCTTCTTCCCACAAGGTAAGGTACAACCCTTAGATATTTGGCCAACCCAATGCCCGGACCAGTGTAATGGGATGGATGAGCGAGAAAAAGATGGAAAGTGGTAAGTATGGTGGGAACAGATGATGACCTTTCATGAATCCCCCCAGTGACAACTCAAACCCTATGGGAACCAACATACTAGGGCATCCTGTCATTCCCCCCAGGTGTGGTCAAGTGGAAAGGCATAAGGTCCAAGCACACGTTAGAAGCAAAAAGAATTAAATGCACATAT
>ML785822.1:110321-130158 GCA_009831015.1 Picea engelmannii
AAAAATAATTAATTAATTAAATAATTAAACCTCCAAACTTAGGGAAATTTAATTAAAAATTAATTAATTAAAAAAAAACTAACCTAGACTCGACGGAATTCTGCGAAACTTTCTATGATGTCTTGCATGGTCATTTACAATGATTTCCCTATATAGTTACCAAAACATAAGTCCACTAGAATGCCGTTCACCACTTTGGAGGACATATGTAAAGTGTGAGGGAAAAACTCAAGGGAAATCAATCAGGCTGAAAAGCCCAATTGATAACCTGAGGATAAAAAACCCTCGGTGAAAGGAACTCTCCCAGTGAACCGATCCCAAGGTAACTGACCTAGACATGACTCATGCAGACCTATTACATTATTAACCCACGCAGGGTTGCGTAAATTCCAATTACAAAAATAAATGCTGGGCCAAACACTGCCCTGTAGAACCAAAGGTCTTCGACAACATGGGCATCTGTTGATGCATCTCTTCATGGCACATGAGTTGATCACCGGTGCTAAATGGGCGGTCAACAGACCTAATAGGTTGGCTCGTGGTGAGATCCCCTATCCTCTAACTAGGTCTTGTTTTATTGTTTTTTATGGGTCCCTCTGTTTCTTGCTGAGAAACCTTTTATTGCTTTCTTGGGGATCCCTGGGCGAAGCATCCCGAGGTTTCATTCTTTGGCTTCTATCTTTTGCCAGCTGCTTTTACCATATGGGCCTTTAGCCCCTTCTTCCCACAAGGTAAGGTGCAACCCTTAAATATTTGGCCAACCCAATGCCCGGACTAGTGTAATGGGATGGATGAGCGGGAGAAAGATGGAAAGTGGTAAGTATGGTGGGAGCGGACGATGGCTTCTCATGAATCCCCCCAGTGGCAACTCAAAACCTATGGGCACAAGCTTACTAGGGCATCCTGTCATTCCCCCCAGATATGATCAAGTGGATAGGTATAAGATCCAAGCACCCGTTAGAAACAAAAAGAATTAAATGCACATATTCAAAGGTTTTGAGGATCAGAGTGACACATACCATGATACCCGGACTCATTAGCTCATGGAGCAAGATCCACTTCTGCTACAGGACTAGGCCGAGGTGATGGATGCTGCTGTTGCTGACAAGGTGGAGGCGCCGAAGAAAAGAAAAGATGGGCCCTCCAGGGCCATGCTCAAGTCGATCTGGCTCTCGGTACTCCATGTCTAGGACTTGTGGGCCTTGAGACATAATCTCCTTAGTTATCCCTAAAGTGGGGGATAACAGGGCCTGCTATGCCTCTCCTCTTTAGGTTTTCGGTTGTGAGAATCTTACCGTTCACCAATGTCCAACAAAAAAGGTTTAATTTTGGGAGTCCATCACTATTCCATATCTTCGTCCAAAGGGGAGATTTTTGGGAGTTTATATGGGGCGTAAATATATTTTTGTATCCCGCTTGAATAGATTAATAGGCATCCCCCCACCCTCTCCGATGTACTACATCAATTTCTAGGGGAGCACAACCACATAGAGCTCGAATTAATTCTTTGGAGATTTTATTTAAAAGTCCAGGAGGAGATCTAAGATTCCATCCAGTCCACACCCTTGTTATAGGATCCCGTGCAAAGATATATTAGAGTGTGTGCATGTTCCTCTCTTCAAACCAAATTTTCAAAGGGAGTATTTCTTCTCTGTTAATCGACGTTGGCCTACCATTGATACTGTCCATCCATAGCTTCACCCACTTCCCATTCCCTAGAGACCATGTCAAACTTGTCTGAATTAATGGAATAGAGGCTTTGATTAGTTTGAAAATTGGGGACCCTTTCTGCTTCCTAAGAGGGTTTTCTACACATCTTAACCTTGCCCCTATAAAACACTTTTTTCTTAACACTCTCTTCCATCATTCTATGGAGTCAATGACCATTCTCCACAAAAGTTTCGCACAAAGAGCTATGTTCATCAACACTGGGTCCCTAATACCTAGTCCACCTCGATCTTTTGGGCCTTTAACGACCTTCCAACTCACCAAGTGGTACTTCTTAGTGTTGGATTTACCTCCATGCCATAAAAATTTCTGATTGTTCAAGCTATCTTGTTCATAATGCAAGAAGGTGCAAGCATAGATGAACTGAGATAGAGAGGGAGAGATGATAGGATAGGTTTTATAAGTATTACTCTCCCCACTGGATTGAGCCATTGCAATCCCCACTGCCCAAATTTAACTCCGATCTTGTCCAAGATACTCAACCAAGCTTGAGAAGAGGGACCCTTCATAGAGATCGGAATTCCCAGGTACCGAAAGGAGGACTATTCTTGTACCAATGAAAATTGAAGTGTACTAGAAATCTGGTGCAAGACCTGTTGATTAGCATGCCATCCATAAATTCAATGTCTTCTTCTATTGATAGCTCCACCTGAAGCTTCCAAGAAAGAATCCAAGATCTTTTAAACCTGCATGCTATGGTGAGAGATGCTCCCCCTAACAGGAGAGTGTCGTCAGCAAACTGCGAATGATTTATATCCTTCACACCTCTGACTATTCTTAAGCTGGAAGGTTCCCCGCCACCCTCTTTGCCTCCAATTTACTGCTGAGAGCTTCAACCATAATGATATACAAAAGAGGGAGAGCGGGTGACCTTGTCGCAGACCCCTGTTGCCTTGGAAAAAAGAGGCTGGACGAATGACTGTTGACCAATGGGGTGATCCAAGGAGCACTAACACAAGAAGCTATCCATTGCACAACATTAGCATTAAAACCAAATTTTACCAAAATTTTAAACAAAAAGGAATGCCTTACCCGATCAAAGGCATTGGCCATATCCAATTTTATGACCATCCCTTTTACCTTAGCCTCAAAACTAGAATGGATCGCTTCCTACACCAAGTCGATATTATCGATAATTTCCCAATTTTGCATGAATCCCCCTTGGTTCTCTGAGATGAGTTTAGGCATATACTTTTTTAGTTGTCCCACACAATTTTTTTTTCATTATTTTATAAGAGGCATTGCTGAGAGAAATAGGGCGAAATCTATTGAAGCTTGTGGGATTAGATTCCTTTGGAACTAAAGCCGGGAAGGAGGAGTTTGTATTTCCCCCAATCTACCTGTTTTTTGAGCATACAACAACATCCTTTTTAAGTCTCTTGATTATATCCCAGAAAAGTCTGTAAAAGGAGATTGTGAAGCCATCAAGTCTAGGGGCTTTATCCAGATCAAGAGACCAAATAGCCTTTTTAATCTCATCTTCTTCAATGGGCTTGGAAAGGTCATCATTCTCAGCACTGGATATGGGCTTAGAAATATACTCAATCAGATCCCCTTCTTGCTCAAAATCATACGAGTCCTCCTGTTTATATAACTTGCTGAAATGGTGGTTCACTGCTGCCTTGATTTCTGCAAAATCAGAAATCTTCTTCCCATCTTCCAGCGTTATTTCTCGAACAATATTCCTAGATTGGTGAGCTTTTGCTTGTTTGTGGAAAAAGCTTGAGTTTTGGTCCCTTGCCTTTAGCCATAGACTCCATGATTTGAGCTGCCAAAATTCTTCTTCCTTTGGAATTGCCTTTTGAAGCTTTGTTTGCAATTCTGCCTCATACTATTGCAACGACCTAGATATTTCCTCTTTTGCCATCTTGTTTTGCAATTTGGCTAACTTCCCTATGATCTTCTCTTTTTCCATAGTGGTTGAAACAAAATTATTTTTTGCCTAGTCTTTTAATGCAAGTTTAGTCAACCTTAACTTTTTCTCCCATATATAAACTAGGGTTCACGGGATCCAAGTTCTCCAAACTTTCGTCACACGTTCCACTACCTCGACATTCTTAGGCCAAATAGGGTTGTATCTGTTGATGATTACAACTGCGTGAGACATCCTCCAAGACACAGACTGATTGAGTCGACCTGAGAGAGAGCCCATGAGTTAGGTGTGTGGTTCCTATCTGAGACGGAACTGGAACGTAGTGATGGCCTCCTCCTTACAGAGAGTTGAGAAGAACTCCAGATGATTCTCCTGTGTAACACAGTGAGAAAGGAGATCTGCTGAGTTGGACGTGCCTGTGGCTGAGCACAAGGTGAACGTGTGAATTCCCATGAGCTGGGTGCATCGTTATGAGATAGAGATGAAGACGATGTATTAGCCTCCTCTGAGCAGAGAGTTGAGATGATGAATTCCAGATGACTCTCTTATGTAATGCAGTGGGAAAGAAGATCTGTTAAGTTGGACGTGCCTGTGGATCAACACAGGTGAACGTGATCCTAGTGGCTGAGCACTAGTGAGTGTGGTTCTCCTGTGAGACTCAGTGAGATAGAGATATGGACATCCCTATGGATGTGCCCCTAGTGGCTGAGCACTAGTGGGTGTAATAGATCTCTTGCTATATTGTTCAAGAGTCAGACTTACCTGTAACCCTAATTGTAATGTAAAGGGTACAGGTTGGCCCCACCTTAATGTAAAAGATAATAATTAATGTAAAAGATAATTAATATGGTAATTATTAATTATATTTCGAGTTATTGAGGTCGGTCCTATTGCGCCAATAGACACATCATTTGATGTGACAAGTCTTATAAATAAAGGTGAATCCCCATTGAGGAAACACACTTATCATTGTGTCATCTCATGATTTCAAAAGTTGTGGCATGAAATTATGAGAATTACAGCACCCTCTTGTGTGCTAGGTTTGGTGATGGTGTGGGAGGTCTTTCTCTTGAGGAATATAGCAAAGGACTGGCTGGGTTTTCTTCCCTTGTTGAGAAGGGTTTCCCAGGATACTTCTTGTGTTCTTGTGCATGGTTATTCTTCTTGTGATCTTGGTTTGCTGCAGTAGTTATGGTTCAAGTAATAGTTAAACAAAAAATTTAAAGAGGATACATGAGCCATAGCTCATTGAAAATTCAACAGTATCTAAAGGATTGTATTTTGGTGGGTAGACTTGTTTTCCTCATAGTGGTGGTGCTAGTGTAGTTCATTATGTCATGACTAATCAAGGCCTCATCCCTACCATTTAGAAACTTTTCTCCTCCCATAGTATTTCTCTTGTGATCACCTACATTTCCTTCACACTCTTGGATGCCTTTGCCCCCCTCCTCCCTAAAGCCTATCAACAATCTACGGACCACCATCCACTTTGATGTCGAGCATGTTGAGGCCTATGCATCTTGCCTTTCAAAGCTTTTTCCATGCCTCTCTCATTTCTTTTCAACACAATTATTGCCAAATGTGAAGCTTTATCTAAGGTCTTGTGGGAGGTTGCCTTAGGTTCCTATGCCCACACCATCCACCACACCACCTCCACTTGTCCTCTTGGCAATTGTTCCATGAATTGTTGGTATTGGTAGGAGTGCAAGGTCATGGGAAAATATCTCCATTTTTTCCTTGCTTATGATCCACTCTCTATCTAGTTAGCGCAGAGGGACTATCATTGCCTCCTATGATACAAGAAGCAGAGTTCCTTACCACCAAGAGATGTGAATTTCTTGTTGCCCTATGCTCTTCCCCTATGGCCTTTTGGTGTACCCTTCTCCCTAAGAAATTTGCTCTTCCACTCGATGTTGACCACCACTCTTGGCCCTCCCATACCACTTCCCTCTATTACATGCCAAACTAGTCTCCTATCCATATAACTTCTCCCCCACTTCTTGCCACCTTTTCTATCTTGGAGACATTAAAAGAGTAGCCCAAATCACGAGCACAAGTGAAGCAACAAATGAAGAAGTATTTTGAGCAGGATTTATCAAGAACTATATTAGACCTCTTGTTTTTCATATTGGTGACCCTTTTAATGATGTGGTTTCCTTAGGTTTTCTTCTTACTTGGTCCCAAAGCATCATCGACCCCATTTTCAAATTAGAGAACGTCTTGGATTCGAAAAACTACATGACTATTGTTATTGGGTACACTTTTGCCAAACTTTATGCTATGGTCCTGAACATGTGTCTTTTAGAACATTTGGAGAGGGTCAAACTTCGTCCTAGGGGACAAGTAAGCTTTCGAAGGGATTATTAGACCACTGATCACATCATCTTTCTTCATGCTATCATTAAGGCAATGCTCTTCCAGAGTCTTCTATTGTTTCATGGATTTTTAAAAGGCTTTTGATTTTGTACCAAGGGACTCCGTGTTTAAGAGGCTTTGCAACATGGGCATGCCTAATTCTCTAGTAACAACTATCATGAGAATTTATGAGGCTGTTATTGGTAGGCTTCGGGATTTTTTGACTTCATCTAGAGCACGATTGGGTTTTTGTAGGGATGCCCCTTGTCAATGACCTTGTTTGGTGTTTATATTGATGAGCTAGAGGTCTACCTTAGGGAGCACACACATGTAGATGATGGCACATTAGGTCTTGATTGTTCCTCTTGAGTGTGGATTATATTGTCCTCTTAGCATCCTCACTCAAGGGTTTATAGTGGCAACTAGATGCCCTTGTTTATTTCTGTGACCACAGGTAGTGGATGGTGAACCCTAGCAAGACTAAGGTCATGGTATTCAATGCGTCTAAAAATGCCATATAAGATTTTTGTTTATTTGTCATAGGGTGCAAGATTGAGATCACCACAACTTTCACCTATTTGAGAATCCATTTCACGAGTCCTAGATTCAGTTTGAGGTTTGCTACACAACCCCAGCTTAGCATAGGGTATGAATCTCTTTCCATGCTTGAGTGTTAGTGCTTCCACACATACTTTTAGGACATCTGAACTAAGATGCATCTTTTCAACATGATCATCAAGGCAACCATTCTCTATGGTGTCGAGATTTGGGGCCATAGCTTATTGCTTGTTGATTGGGCTTGCATTGAGTGAGTACAGTTCTTCATGCTAGAATGAATGATCTAATGTGAGAAGACAATCCTATCGACCACTGCAGTTTGAATTTGGCACCCATCCCATGTGCCTTGAAATAAGATAAGATGATTTTATTAATGTCCAACGAATGACCACAAAAGTAGGTCAATGTGACTGTTGAGTATGATATTGTTGATATAGAGTGGGAGCCCGAAAATGGCTCCTAAAGAAAGTAAGATGCAGAAAGTATTCTTAAACTAGTTTCCTTTCTTCATAGGGTTTGCACCATGGTTGATTTAGTGTTAGAGTGTGATAGATGTCCTTACGTGGTCATTTTCTCTTTGATGGAGATTGCCTTTACCCACTTATGTCAATGATGAGTTTAGTTCTCTGAAGCCTCCTCATTACTTTCATCCATTGGCATATCCATGAAGCATCTCCCCCCCTTTAGTTATTTTTTTGATGCCTGTGGCCACCTTCTCCCTCTCCATTAGGAGATTAACATGGCAATTAGGGAATACATTTATTGTCAGTACATATAGGCTACTTGGATCTCCCCTTTTTAGGCCCTCGGTCCTAAGTTGGCCTTCTACTTTGGGCATTTTTTTGCAGTTGAGGGATGTTCTTATTGTATGCCTTGGGTATACTTAGCATCATTAGTCTCATGGCCTTAGGTTCCCAATCGGACAGTTTAGGGTAGGTTCTCATCAGCATTGGGTTGAGTTGAGAACTGTATCCCATGAAAGGAGATGGTTTGTTAGTGATGCCATTTGCAGGAGGTGGAATTTGATGAACATTTCATTTTTAGGTGTCCCATCTACTATGAGATTAGGGGGAGATACTACTACCTTTTTTGGGATTCAGGGAGATTCCTACCCACTTTCATTTGATACCTTGACTAGAGTGTTTAGCTCTTTACATGTGTGAGGCAGTAACTATCAAGCAATGGGTCCTGTAGATTTCTTCTAGACCCCACCTTGTTAGATTGATTACCTCTTTTTTCCAACCTATTTTAGTGCTTGGTGGATTTAAGCGAAAGGTGATCATTCAGTGGTCGGCACAACATGCACCGGGTTGGTGAGACCACATATGTCTCACGATAGGGTCGCTCAAGTCTTTACCATAGGGGTTAGGAGTATCTGTCCTCAACATAGATTGGATCAACAACCCAATCTAGGCTAGATTCTTATATTTGGCCTCAAATGCTTAGTTTTACATGATTAGTTCTAGAAATGAATTTTTATTGGATAAACATCAAGAATAATCAATTTCCATTGCCAAGAGAAACACTACTAAAATGCCCTTGGTTATTATATACCATGATACTTCCTCTTTTTCTAGTACATTAAATTTTCATCTCTTGTATATCCTGTTTTTTTTTTGTAGTTGGTAAATATGACCTTCACACCTTAAATGAGATTATATTATCAAAACCAGAACTGGCCGGAAAATCGGGTTGAAGAAATGGTCTACTAAAAAATACATAAAATATGTAAATTTAATATATATATATATATATATATATATATATATATTCATGTACATCAATATAAATCCAAACCATTAGACCCCAAATATGCAATGCTCATGTATATAACATGTAAGGGTGAATATATCAAAATGGCACCGGGTGCAATGCATATCTTAAACAAGATACATAAACATTGAGGCTCTAAATGGCTTCTAAAGTCCAAAAAACATCATGCTACAAGAAATAACTACATATCATCAAAATCATCACCTATATTAGGATCCTCATCATTAATAGTGCCCTTTGCCTCCTCTGTCCTTTGCCTCAATCCTTTAGGGACATCAGTACTAGTGCTTGGTGCTACTTGTGGATCCATGTACATCCACCCACCTTATTGTTGCTCAAGTCACACCCTCCAATTTTGATGAAATTGGCTAATCCAAGCTTTAAAATGAGGCAAAAATCCCAACATGCCAATTTAGTGGTTTTGGCTAACTGAAAGGTATATTTTTACTGAAGGTCATGATAGATGAGCTCAACAGTCAACACCACCAACATCAGGGTATATAGAGGGCTTGGTGCTGTTGATTGCACCAAGAGAAGTGAGGTGCATTCTACAACCTAGTATGTGAGAGAGGTATAATGTCTATGCCTAATGCTGATGTGACATGTGGCATAAATCAGCCCAATATAATATTTAAAAATAATTAAAAAATAACAGTGCAATGTGGATCTTGTTCTCCCTTGGGGTTAGGCTCCGTAATCAGGGCCAACGGTTTACCATCCACAAAGTGGGGAAGTACTCGGGGGTTTCCCGCGAGGTATTCCATCGGAAAAAAAAATAGTGCAATGTGAATCATATGTGTAACATCCCTGCTTATAAATCAAAATATTAAAAAAAATTATTGTAAAAAAGAACATTTAAGAAAATAATACCAAGCATTAATTAATAAACACACACACACAAGCATAGATCCATCTTAACTTGGGATCTTTTAAGCATTGAGAGATTTGCTTGTCAATTGGTTTGTGTGGGGTTTAGTCCCCATCAGGTCACTGGTTCAAATCTCATGGGGAGGGGTTGAGGGTGCGAGCCATTTGTGGGGGAATAAAACTGTCCCACGGGGCGTCCAGGCTCGACTGAGTCTCGCACAATCCCGGTGACAGCATCCCACTCATGGGCAGATCGTTCTTCCATCCAACATTGGGGCTGGAGCTGAAAAAAGAAAAAAGAAAAATTCTTTCTTATCGCTCTCAGTGCTTAATAGATCCGGAGTTAAGATGGATCTGTGCTGGTTAAGTCCCATACCCTTGTACATGATAGTATCCAGTCCTGAAACGTTGCAATCTTGCCAGTCTTGAAATCCTGAACATTGTTAAGTCTTCTGAATTCTGAATGGATATGAAATTCTACTTTCTTTATATGAAGTTTGAGGAGGTTGGAACCACTCTTAAACATCCTGGAATTGTTACTGGCAATGTTAAAAATTGAAGTAAAATGATAGAAAAAGAAAGACAAAGGAAAACGACAACTTTTAGTTTCTGTTTTTTTGCCCCCAAAATGGCGCACTGGTGTGTGTGGTTGTGGGACAGGTTTAGCCTTTTAGGTTGGAACTGGCCCGAAGTGGGCAGTTTGGGACGGAGCTGGCCTGCAGGTCTGGTCCATGGGCTGGTTTGGGGTCCTCGAGACCAGCCGGTTCTGATAAAACTGAACTACTTTGTCTTGGTACAAGTGTCTTCTACAATAGGGTCTTATTTCTCAAGGGTGCAAGCATATGAATGGATCGCCTTCAAGTCATTTTCAGCAGTCACATTGAATATTGCCTGTAGCAAAACATCTTTAGCACTTCATATTGAATATCACTTGATGCATTACTGATCCTTTAATGCTTCACAAATGTAATTTCTGACTTTTAATCTGGGACTTCGTTCAGGTTCCCATTAGTGCTCATGCTAATTGACTGAAATGAGATGTTCATCATGAAAAGCCTGTTGAGGATAGTTGCTGATTGATCATTCTTGTGATCAATGAAGTTTCTCATATTTCTTATGACATGAATTATGAATGCCTTCACTTACTGCAATTTCTAGTATGTTGTTTCCATCTCGCAAAGAAAAAATATGACTGCAAAAATATAGACCGGGGGATTACTTGTCACATATTCAAGGAATTATACTGTCTAATAACGTAACTTGACTGTGTTGCGAAGTGGTATTTTTCCCTTTTCTCCCTGAAATATTTTCAATTTCTTGTTTTGACATTTGCATCTTGCATGCCATCTTTTCTTGACCACCAAAACCAATTTTGATTTCTAATTTGTTTAGTTGCCTATTACTGCAGCACTCTTACTGACAACATGGTGGTTGGAGTATCAAAAGGCTTTGAGAAGAAACTCCAGCTGGTTGGAGTTGGTTACCGTGCTGCTGTAGAAGGAAGCGATTTGGTTATGAATTTGGGGTTTTCACATCCCGTTCGTTTGGCAGTTCCAGCTGGCATCAAAGTCACAGTTGAAGCAAATACTAGCATTACTGTGTCAGGAAGAGACAAATCTGTTGTTGGGCAATTTGCAGCTGACATAAGAAAATGGCGACCCCCAGAGCCATACAAGGGAAAGGGTATCAAGTATGCTGATGAGGTAATAAGGAGAAAGGAGGGTAAAGCTGGAAAGAAGAAGTAAGGCTTTGGTTTTTTGTTAATAGTTTTTATTGTTACTTTGGAAATTGAGATACTTTCCTAGATCCATACAAGGCAAAGGGTATGAAGTATGCTGATGAGGAGTGTAAGCTGTAAAGAAGTAAGGCTTCTAATGTTCCCTTGACATTTTGCATTACTAATTGGGAAATTTATCTACTTACATGGTAGGGAGCTTGTTAGGAGTTCTTGGATTATAATTTTATATAAGCATTGGCACCAAATTGTGCAGTGAAAGAACATAAGTGGAGATGCATTTCTCATTATTGCCTTTGTATTAATTTTGTTCTCGATGCTGTCCAATTCGTGAACATCCATAGTATTTGGCTTTATAAATGCTTGCCTGAAAAATATTCATAACTTCTAATATATTTAACATTCTTTGAAAGATGGACTTTTCTCACGGATAGAAATATGGACTTTTAACATTCTAACTAGAAAGAAATTGTCATGCACATCAAAGTAAATAAAATAGTGTTCAACTATTCATTGCCATATGTGTGTGCATGTGACCTTTGCTCCCTATACCAACCCAAGCAAGGAGAGCCATTATATTTTACTGAGTGACAAAAGCCTATGAAAGGCCATACTCATGTAAGTACATTTATTACCTTCTTCAAAGGGAGATTCACATAAAATGGACCATAGTAAGGAGAAAATTGTTAGTCTAAAGCATAGAACAGAATGGCTGAGCAATTAAGGAACACAAAGTTGAGTCAACAATAAGAAACCCTCAAATGAAGAGGCTGGAAAAACATAGAAGTAAAGATAAATATCCTTACATAAAGATTTGGCAAAACCACTTTACCAAAAAATATGCTCTATTTCTTCTCCTTTGCCACACTGCATGCAATGACTTTTGAATCTTATTACAACTTAGCTCATGTTTCTAGCTAAGTCTTGATAAGCCATGCTATTACTCGGAGGTTGTATGCACAATGACATCTCTATGTAGCATCAATTCTTTTTAAGCAGTGGTATTTGAACTGTGAAATTTCCATTTTGATTGAACTATATGTGATGTTCTACCAAGTTTTGAGAGCCATCATATTTTACTGAGTGACAAAAGCCTATGAAAGGCCATACTCATGTAAGTACATTTATTACCTTCTTCAAAGTGAGATTCACATAAAATGGACCATAGTAAGGAGAGAATTGTTAGTCTAAAGCATAGAACAGAATGGCTGAGCAATTAAGGAACACAAAGTTGAGTCAACAAAAAGAAACCCTCAAATGAAGAGGCTGGAAAAACATAGAAGTAAAGATAAATATCCTTACATAAAGATTTGGCAAAACCACTTTACCAAAAAATATGCTCTATTTTTTCTCCTTTGCCACACTGCATGCAATGACTTTTGAATCTTATTACAACTTAGCTCATGTTTCTAGCTAAGTCTTGATAAACCATGCTATTACTTAAGAACTGCATTTGAAGCATTCGAAAGGGCGTTTTATGCTCAAAATAGCATCATACTCAAAAACAAGAGTTTGATCTTGGCTCAGAACGAACGCTAGCTATATGCTTAACACATGCAAGTCGAACGTGGCTTGCTTCCCCATCCATCCACGTGGGGGCAGAAGGGCAAGAGGAATGGCCCCCTCCTAGCGCGTGCTCACTCACTCAAATGATATGCAAGTGGTGCGCCGGGCGTGGGGCACAACAAGCAAAGTGGCGAACGGGTGCGTAATGCGTGGGAATCTGCCGAACAATTCACTCCAAATCCTGAATAATTCATAAAGCAAGCTAATTCGCGCTGTTCGATGAGCCCGCGTAGTATCAGGTAGTTGGTTAGGTAAAGGCTGACCAAGCCAATGATGCTTAGCTGGTCTTTTCGGATGATTAGCCACACTGGGACTGAGACACGGCCCAGACTCCCTCGGGGGGGAGGTTGTATGCACAATGGCATCTCTATGTAGCATTAATTCTTTTTAAGCAGTGGTATTTGAACTGTGAAATTTCCATTTTGATTGAACTATATGTGATGTTCTACCAAGTTTTGAGATGCAGGGACACAAGAATGAGGAAATGCATCCCGGGGATGTGTAATGTTCCCAAGTGGTTTTGCTTGGAACATATTAAGTTTTTATGTTTTCTGGTTGTGGTATTTTGTCAAACACTTTGTTGATTTAGTGTTTATGATGATGAGTTTTGTTGTGTTTGCATCAAGTAATTGATAGAGATATAGCAATGACATATACTCAACAAGATGCAATACATGTAACACAAGAAATAGCCACAAATACCTCAGATCTGATTTTATTTATCATAGATAGCTAACCTCCATACAATAGTAGAGTAGATCTGGATCATAGATAGAAGAATAATGAGTGTGGTTGATAATGCCTCCAAAGTACAATAGAAAGATGAATATATAGGCTTCCAAAAGCCTTCCAAGTCAAATACAAAAGATCTCCAAGAGACAACTTGTTCTCTTGCTGTGATATGTTGCCCTCTCTAGCAAGTGCGCCCTTTCTGGCTGTAGCAAGCTAAGCAAATTCAACGTCTATGAAGCTGGCCTCCAAACTCCTGTAAAACACTGCCAACTGATAGATCGGGAGGTATATTAGGACATATGAAGAAATCTCTCAGTCGAAACTCCAGATCTAACCCTCCAACTCAATGTGGCCTCACTGAACAATGTGCCCCTCTTCAAAAATCCATTCCATGGTCATAACAAAATAATAAGCAAGAGAAATCTACCAATGGTGAGTGAGAAATGGCGCCCTGGGTCCAACAAACACTCCAGAGAAGAGATTTGATTAAGATCTCACTTCTTCTCCAAACAAACTGATCTCCTCCAAACAATGCGCCCTACCTGCAGAAACCCTCCTGAAATGTGCCCTGTCTCCTCCTTCCTTGAAGAAATGAAATCTGTAGCTCCTTGTTGATCTCTAGGGTTTATTCAGTGAAAACCCTCAAAACCCCCAAGTACCATGGGCTTTCTCGCTAATAAACCAAACATCAAAATATCAAACAACATAATGAGAGAATAGAAGCCCCTATCTCTCTTTTATACCCTTGTTCACCCTTTCTCTCCAATTGACTTTTTAATTTACTTTAAATATTTCTTCATAAAATCATTTTATTAATTAATTAACCTTTTATTCTCTTAAAAGTGATTAATTTTCCCTTGTGGCTTCTCCGACCACTGAAAGTCACTTTTCATCATCTTATCCTATAGAGCTTTTCCTCTCGATTCCGATGAACTATTACACTAAGGGGTTTCTTCAAGTATTATACCTGAAATGGCCTCAGTGAATTTAATTAAAATATGCTCCACAATAACTAAAAATTACGGATATTGTCGGAATGCAACGAAACCAAAGACAAAGTGTGCGGAATGGATCCCGATGATGAAATAAGGTGAATAATGTAAGTAGGGCCCCATAAAGCTCCTCAATACCTCCTGAACTCACTATCACCCTCAACTGACTACTCTGGCAGGGATCCCACTTTGTAACATAAAAGAGTCCAAAAATGGGGACATTACAATCCTCCTTGCTCGAATATTGCTTGTCCTCAAGTAATAATTGAATCAATCTATGAATGATCCCTGGGTCCCATATCCACCTATGTGATATGTAGTATGTTGAAAAAATGATGCATGTAGGTAAATTTAAAAAAATTACAGCATACAACCAACATACCAATACATTCACTGAAAGTGAGACAATCACAGAGAGAACACAAGTATACCTTGAGAAACCCTCTTGGGGGTAAAAAACCTAGCCAAAACTTCTCTTTAGATTCTTCAACAAAGTACAATACCAGTACAAGACTTCAAAGTAACTAGCTAGGACTCAGAGGGTTGAAACAATACCTTTGTTTCAACACTTAAAAACTTCACAAATAGCTGAACTAACACTTACAATGACAACTTGACAACATCACCAAAAGATAACTAAATTTCCTTCTTGCTGTAGCAGACTTATGGAAACTTATTTCCTTCTTGCTGTAGCAGACTTATGGAAACTTTAACACAATATTTGTAGTAGCCTTATATCAGCAAGGACCAACATAAGACTTCAACAAGAATAGAGTGCTTGTATCAACAATATACTTCAACAACTAGTTGGCATATACCAACAAAAGACTCCAACAACTAGCAACCATATACCAACAAAATATTCGAGTAGATATCAGTGATATACCAACAAAATACTTTGACAAATAGATGCCTTGCCTCAACATAAGACTCCAACAAAACAAAGGTATCCAAATGTTAAGTGAATGCCCCTTTTTATAGGTTGGTTTGGCTACCCTAAGCAACCCCCTATGAATGTATGAAAGATGTATAACAACGGTCATACCTGCCCTCCTTTGGCTGTCAAGAGTCACCTCCTAATGTTCTCAAGAGCCACCTCCTAAAGCTACCAAGAGCCACCTCCTAATACTCCCAAAGGTCACTTCCTTTGTCTCTTATAGAAGCTTCCCTAAACTGCTGTCTTAGGATTGTATGACAGCTGTATAACAACTTTCATACCACCACCCTAAGCAACCCCCCTAACCTGGCCACTCCAACCGCCCTAAGCAACCCTCTTAAGCAGCCTCCCTAACCTGGTCACTACAACCGCCCTAAGTAACCCTCTTAGAGGTGCTATGAGGTTGACACATGGCATATGGTTGTCTTGGCATAAGGTTGACACTTTTCATGTGTTTGATGCTTGACATAAAGTTAACACTATATCAAAACTTTATTTACATGGTTAGTTACAATAGGGAAAATAGCTTCCAAAGCTATATAATTCAACACTCCCTCTTATCAAGGAAGGTATTTTCCTAGTACCAACTGTTATATCCATTCGTCTTTACTTGGCTATTGACTTGTTGATCCATGTAGAATTTGTTCATCAAGAGAAGTTTTGTATCCATAGCCTAGAATTGGGGTCGGTAGCATCTCTGGTGAACACACTGATGTCATTACAAGATTTTTATTCACTCAGTTCACCAATAACTGCTTGTGCAGTTCACCAAGAACTGTCCTATTAGCCATATGCTAGAGGAAGCTATATAGTTCACCAAGAACTGTCAATTCACCAAGGACTTTCTTACTCAGTGCCAACCCTTTTTCATATTGGATGAGTAATCTTAGAGCCAGTCCTTTTTCATACTGGATAAGAATAAAATAGAATAGCCCACATCCTACATGTAAATGACTTTCCCCGCTACTGCCACCAAAATCCCATATGCAACTCCTTACTCCCTCTTACGAGGGACCAGTCCAAGTTTGTCTCTGAAATATTCGAACTTCACCTTTGACAAAGGTTTGGTTAGCACATCTTTAATCTTCTCA
Source organism: Picea engelmannii (assembly GCA_009831015.1). NCBI lineage: Eukaryota > Viridiplantae > Streptophyta > Pinopsida > Pinales > Pinaceae > Picea > Picea engelmannii. The sequence goes on from ML785822.1 coordinate 126,529, forward strand.
TTGGTAGCCACATAATGAAGCTTCATTGCTCCCTTTTTCTACCATATCACAGATAAAATGATACTTGATTCCAATATGCTTTGATTTGTCATGAAACATGTGGTTCATTGACAACTTTATGCAACTCTGATTGTCAAAGCAGATACTAGTAGCATCTAACTCAATATCAAATAATCCTGAAAGTAATTTCCATAGCCATACAACTTCAATACATGCTAAACATGCTGCCATATATTCTTCCTCAGCTGTACTGAGTGCAACTTCAATACATGCTAAACATGCTAAACCATGAGATCATACCTGATCCTAAACTAAAACATCCTGAAGTACTCTTACGATCTATGACACTACCAACCCAATCTGAATCTGAGTATCCCTGTAGTTTGAACTCACAATTTGCATCATACTTGATACCATACTCAATGGTACCTTTCAAGTATCTCATCACATGTTTTGCTGTAATCAAATGAACATGTTTGGGTTCAACCATACACTGACTTGAAGTGTTCACAACAAAACATATGTCTGGCCTTGTGTTTGTTAAATACATTAACGTACCAATCATTTGCCTATACAAAGTGGCATCCACTATCTCTGATGAAGTATCACATAATAACTTTGCATTTGTCGTCATAGGTGTAGTCATGGATTTACAATCCATCATTCCAAATCTCTTTAGAATTTCCACATCTTTTCCTTGACTAAGATAAATCTCACCTGGATTCTGCCACACTTCCAAACCTAGGAAATAGTGCATTTGACCCAGATCTTTCATTTCAAATTGTGAAGCAAGCTTCTTCTTGCAATAAGTGATGAGATTTTCATTTCCTCTGGAACTTCTCCAGAAAACACTTCTTCTAGAATTTTATTTTCAAGAAATTTATGAGGACTTTTGTTCTGTACATATACATCTGTCTTTGCTGCTTCTGCGCAAACGTACATTGATGAATCCTGATCATGAATCACGGCTTTAACTGCTTCCATAATTGATCGATTCTTTCTTTCCGCAACACCATTTTGCTAAGGATTGTATGGAGTAGAAAGCTCCCTCTTAATCCCTGTTTCTCTACATAATTTCTTGAATTCACCAGATGTGAATTCTCCTCCGTTATCGGATCTTAAAACCTTTATTTTTCTCTCAGAAAGATTTTCAACAAGAGCTTTAAATTCCTTAAACTTACTAAAGACTTTGACTTTATTTTTTAAGAAATAAATCCAAGTTTTGCGAGAAAATTCATCAATAAAAGAAACATAGTAAAGATACCCGCTGGTGAAGTGGCTGACATAGGTCCACACACATTTGAAAGAATTAGATCCAGAACTCCTTTTTCTTTACTGTCACTGCTTGGAAAATGATTTTTCACGTTCTTTCCTTGTGCACATCCTTTGCACACACCATCGTGGAACACTTGAATTTATGGAAGGCCTTTCACCATCTTGCCGACAACTATAAAGGCTTTATAGTGAATATGAACAAACCTTCTATGCCACAACTCAAATGGGTTTATAGTACTTGTTATCGCACAATCTATACTTGCCCAAAGCCTAAAGGCAAGTAGGCCTATATTGGTGTAACAAAGAGGTGGCCCTGTCATTGTCACCCCAACAGGGTAACTCTTTCTCTTTAGGAAGAGGAGAAAACCTCACTCCAAGGGAAACGTCCCTGGACCTAGTTGGTTGATGAAGGGTAAAAGACCAGGTAAAACCCACCCCTCTCTCTAGGTCACTCAAGGAAAGAAGTCACTTGGTAAAGTTCAAGGGGGTAAATGGAAATGAATGGTACCTGCCCTTTACCAATGAAACATCAAACGTTAGCAATAACAATGATTTCAATAATTATGATCAATGACTCTTAACTTTTTCCAGCTACATTTCCCCCTGGGCCTTTAGCCCCTTCTTCCCATGAGGTAAGGTACAACCGTTTCCAAGTGGAGCCTTCCCCAATGCCCAAAAATGTGGGTAGATGGAGGGGATAAAGATGGAAAATGGTAAGTATGGAGGGAACTGATGATGACTCTTCAGATATCCACTAGGTAACAACCTATCCTAAAAGGAAACCAACTTACTAGGGAACCGTGTGACCCTCCCAGGTTTGGACAAAGAAAAAGAACATAAAGTCAAGCAAACATTATGAAATCCAGAAAGATTCAATGCAACATGTTTAAATGTTTTAAAAATCGGAGCGATACATACCATGATACCCAAACTTATTACCTCATGGAGCAAGACTCATTGCCATTTTAGGACCAAGCCGGTGTGATGAATACTGCTGCTGGTGATATGTGGACTACACTGAAGAAAAGAGGGGCCCTCTAGGGCCACCCTTAAGTCGTCTGGCTCTCGACAATCCATGTCTAAGACCCGTGGGCCTCGAGACATGATATCCTTAGTTATCCCTTGGCTAGGGGATAACATCTGGCTCCAACTCGGGGACATGTGCTCATCGTAGAACGCATGAGAACCTCAACATCTCTGGTATGACCTGTGTCTACTAAATCTCAACAAAAGACATTAGTAATCCCTAGGGTGGTGATATCACCCCTCATTTGTACATGATGGAAAACTTTAAAATGAAATCAACTATCTAATTTAAAACATAATCATGAAAATACATATATACGAGTGAGGAAAACAATATGAAAAGTGCAACTACAACTATGCTAATATACAATGCAAGGATATATACAATGAATGCAAATGCCTACCTACCCTACCTCACCTGTACTTACCTATCAAATGCTAGGTATAAGCATACAACCGATACAACCACGCTAGTTGTTGTTCCTGAGTTTATGTTTTAAGGCTATAAAACATACCGTCAAGGCATCCGTAAATGATCTAAAGAAATGATTTTGGAATAAAGAATCAAAGAAATATCAGAGCAGTTTCAGTTTCTCAACTGTCTCCGTCTTGCTTCCTGTTGTTCTTGGATGCTAATGTCTCGCTCAATAGCAGCCCATGATCGTTCTAACTCAACTCGGTTAGTCGCTGTTTGTAAAATGGTATTGAATAAATTCAAGGCAATGCTGGTTTGGTCCTGAAGGCCTGGTTCAACGTTAGGTTGTCTGCTACTAGGGACAATCATGGATGATAAAACTTTATTTGTTTATAAATGGATTTTTAATCAATTGGTTACTTCAGATTTCCAGAGATGAGATCAAGGAAAACAATTTTAAAATCTAAAACAGTAATGTAAACACATTCAAGGCCGTTTCCTGGTTTTGTAACAATTTCGAGAATTGTAAACAACAAATAAACAATACAGAGAAATATAAGGCTTTAATCAAGAAAGAATCTTATATTTCAATAGACACTGATGAAAGAAAAATGAGATTTCTAACAAGGGTTAAGAATTAAGGAACAAAAGCTTTACATGTCTTAGAATTGCTAAAGCAATTTCAGAGGAAAAACTGTAAAACATTTAACATCCAAACCAACCTGAAAATATAAATCAATGATGTATATAACTTTAAATTGATTACTTGTTAGAAAAACATTTAAAAGGAAAATTTAACAAAGTATAATAAACAGGGGAAGACACATAGTTACAAAGTTGCAGGATCCAGAATCTCGTTTGCGATTTATATTCCGATGTATTTCAAAACTGATATTACAAAAATGGCTCTCTCC
>ML785822.1:150576-197522 GCA_009831015.1 Picea engelmannii
GTTAGATTAGAAAAGTTTTATGATTTTGAAGATAAATTTAAAAAGACGGTCAATTGTAAAACCAATAGTTCCTCGTTGTCTTATGAAAAAGTCAATTTAGGAACTAGTGAAAATCCTCAGTGCATTAACTTAGGCTTGGGATGTTCTAGACAAGAAAAAAGTGCTTTTGTTAAATTGTTTAAAGAATTTTAGGATGTCTTTGCATGGACATACGATGATCTTAAAACGTTCGACCCTAATATCATACAACATGTCATCCCTATGAAGCCCCAAACAGGTAATATCATACAGCATGTCATCATACTTCTCGTTCGATAACAGGTAATAAAAATAGGGTTAAATTGTCGGAGTTTTTGTTTAAAAGGTTTGACACCCGGTTTGAGAGGTATTTTATGTTCAATTACAGAAGTGTCATATGTTTTCAGTTCTTCGTACGACCATGTGAAAACATCTTTATATTTTCTTAACAGCTCCGTGTATTTGTTTTTGTTTTCTGTTGATAAATATTTGGATAGTTTAACCATTCGGGGGTTATCTTCAGTTCCTATATTACAATCTTCAACCTCCTCTAGTTGGGGTTGTAGAGTAGTTTTAGAAGGGATGTCATCTTGATTAAAAAGTCTTTCCAAAGGGATTAGACCCTTGGGGATTTGGTTGTTCTTGAGAACAAGCATTCGGTGGTTTGCAATTTTATCGTGCAATTCTTTAGAATCCTCCCCTTCTTGCATGATCCAAATAGGATCATTTTGATTTTCCTGATCGGTATGTGTTTCTGCAAATTCATCTAATGATTCTAGAAACTTTCGAAGCTGCTCATCGTCTTCAAAAACCTGCCAATGTTGTATATTATTTGGTATTGAAGGGCGATGTCTCATTTTTATATGATATTTTAAATTAAAAGCAGTCGGGGGTGTAAAAGTTGATGCAGCTTTGGCTAAAGCATCAACTTGTTGATTCTCGGATCTTGGGACGAAATGAAAATTCACAGATGTGAAGAAGTTCTCGATTAAATCCCAGACACAATTCCTATAGGAGCGTAATATAGGATGCTTAGCCTGATACTGCCGATTTACTTGTTTTATAATTAACTCTGCATCACCAAATACTTTGAGTTTCTTAATTTTCATCTTTCTAGCAGCTTCTAGTCCTAGCACTAAAGCTTCGTACTCACATACATTATTTGTAAAATCTATATACCACTGGAGCCTATATGAAAAAGGAATAACAAATTGATCATCGGGAGCGATAAGAAGTGCTCCTGCCCCAACTCCAAGATAGGAGGAAGCACCATCAAAATACATTTTCCATACACCAGTACTATATACATTTTTCTCTATTTTTTTTTTTTTCAATTTTTTCTTCTGTACATTTATTATCTACATCTACTTCAAAATCATCATCTAAAGATAATATACAATTTCCTAAATCTTGGCCGGCAATATAAACTGGATGATTGTTAGGGTTTTTCGGGTCACCTACAGTAAATGCTAACCTAGTCTCTCTCTAAAGACGAGTGAATTGGCCTCCGAAAACTGGAATTGTAGCATAAGTCATATCTAGTTGGAGAGATCCTCCAAGCTTAGCGCCCCATGATCTAGATAATAGCATACCATATTTTGGGGGAATGTCAGCGACAACTACATCCATAAGAATAGTTTTAGCAGGTATTTGAGCCAAACCTACCATTAGGTCTTTAATCATACCTATACATTTTACTTTTCTCAAATCGAAAGAATATAAATCACCATAGGGTCTTGTGATTTCAAGACCAAGTTTTTCCATTATTGCCTTTGGCATAACATTGTGGGAAGCTCCAGAATCCAACATACAGTTATGGAGAAGGTGATCAAACAGGGTTAATGTAATATAAAAAGGAGCCACTATGTCTCTAGCACCTTCGATGTGTGGACCGAAGACTAATATAGGTTTGTCATCCTCTAAATTAATAGCGTCAACCTGGCTTTCATCTTCGGAAAAATTAATCATTTTGGCGATTTGTTTTCTGTATACAGGATTTTTAGCTAACTCAACAAGGGGAATAGGAATTTTGATTTTATTTATTTCGTTTTCCAAATTAAAGTTTCCCAGAGCCTTGTCATTTTCGATGTTCGGGGCTTCCATACCTTTCTTCTCGGTTTTACGTTGAGATGTAACCTTGTTTTCTTTTATAGGAGCTTGTGTCTTCACAGGGAGTGTTCCTACTGGTTTTGACTGTACAGGTTGTGTATCAACTGTGTTTCTTTTTGCGGACTGTTTATCTACAACTTTTGATGTTATCTCATCGGTTTTGTTTCTCGGAAAAATCTTTTTTGTCGGAACATTTGGGAGATTTTTATTTCTTGGTCTCAAATTATATTTTCCCTGTAATTCAACAATAATATCATCTGCAATATTTTGATATGTGAAATTATCAGTAATATTATTGCTAACCTGTTCTTCCGATGTACTTTCTTTACTCAAAGATGCTTCGTAATCCTGTCTAGACAAATAAGGGGATTTATTATCATCGCCAAGATTACTAATATCTTCATCGATTTCTTCAAAATCTCCTAAATCTTCCTCTCTGATGTAGTTTTCACTTTTAAAAGGGGTTTGAATTTTTTGATCTTCATTTTTAATTATTTTATGTGGTCCCTGAGGTTCAGGATTTCTTCGAAAATCTTTTCTGGGGAAATTATCTCTTTTCGATTTCTCTAGTTCCATTTTCGAGATCTTGTTTGAAAGTTCTCGAATGACCCTAGCCATTTATTCTATTCTATCTCCAGAGGATTTTCCTGACCTTGAAGGTCCACCTTGCTCTTTAAATTTTTTATTTTCTTTGTTTCTAGTTTCAGTCTTTGCTTTAAGTTTTCCTGATGCCATCATATTGGATTCGATCTCAAGCGCATCATCTTGCATTTTAGAAAGATCTATTGATCTCCTTTCTCTCAACAATAAAGCAAAGTCGAGATCAAAAGCGCCAACAAATGTCACTTTTGCTGCAGGTTGTGAAGGTTTAACTTCAACTGGAATTTTATTGTATAACTTATTGAACCTCTGTGTGAATTCTAAAACTGATTCAGAGTTTTTCTTCCTAAGGGCTCCTAATTCAGTCAAGTAGTAGAGGTGATCCTTCCTCTCTCCCCATTGTCTAATAAATGCACTTTCAAGTTCTTCATAGGATCTCAAAGATCCAACCGCTAGGGATCGGAACCAGGTCCTCACCTGTCCCTCGAAAGTTTGAACAAGTAATCTATAATAAACATCTTCATGTTCTATTCTGAGTATGTCAGCAAATTGATCAAAAAAGTTTATATGTTCTTGGGCAGTCAAATCACCTTCCCCTGTAAATTTCGGAAGGCTTTTCATATAATTCTCAGGGAGATCATGAAGAGGAACATGAAGAACGAGGGGAGCATATCTAGTAGCCACTTTAGCGAAAATCCCGGGAAGTGGTACTTGACCACCTCCAGGAGCACCACCTACAGCTCCAACACCTCCTTGTGTAGCCATGGTTAGATTTGGGACTGAAGTTTGGACAGTGTGAGGAGAATATTCTCGGAAATCTGGAGAAGAAACTTCAGGAAATGAGAAAGTATCAAATGAAGGGGGAAGTGAAAGTGATCTTTCAAGAGTTTCTGATGAGTTTGATTGCGTAAAGTTAGGCCGATCTATAGTATATGTGGATAAAAAGATTTGTTTAAGTGATTTTCGTGATTTTAATTTTTTTTCCGGATCGGAGACTGGCGAGGTCTGTTTACTATCCGGGTTTTTTCTGGTGTTCTTGCGGCTACTAGCCAGTTTATTTAGTGTGGAGTCGCCAAGTGAAAAATATTTTAGCCTTAGAAGGTTTTCTGTCCTTGTTCACTATCAAAAACAAAAAATGTCAATGTCGTTCTTCCTAGGGAAAAGATTCGTTTCTTCATTTCCCGACAACGACGCCAAAAAGATGTTGTTCCTGAGTTTATGTTTTAAGGCTATAAAACATACCGTCAAGGCATCCGTAAATGATCTAAAGAAATGATTTTGGAATAAAGAATCAAAGAAAGATCAGAGCAGATTCAGTTTCTCAACTGCTCTGTCTTGCTTCCTGTTGTTCTTGGATGCTAATGTCTCGCTCAATAGCAACCCATGATCATTCTAACTCAACTCGGTTAGTTGCTGTTTGCAAAATGGTATTGAATAAATTCAAGGCAATGCTGGTTTGGTCCTGAAGGCCTGGTTCAACGTTAGGTTGTCTGCTACTAGGGACAGTCATGGATGATAAAACTTTATTTGTTTATAAATGGATTTTTAATCAATTGGCTACTTCAGATTTCCAGAGATGAGATCAAGGAAAACAATTTTAAAATCTAAAATAGTAATGTAAACACATTCAAGGCCGTTTCCTGGTTTTGTAACAATTTCGAGAATTGTAAACAACAAATAAACAATACAGAGAAATATAATGCTTTAAGCAAGAAAAAATCTTATATTTCAATAGACATTGATGAAAGAAAAAGGAGATTTCTAACAAGGGTTAAGAATTAAGGAACAAAAGCTTTACAGGTCTTAGAATTGCTAAAGCAATTTCAGAGGAAAAACTGTAAAACATTTAACATCCAAACCAACCTGAAAATATAAATCAATGATGTATATAACTTCAAATTGATTACTTGTTAGAAAAACATTTAAAAGGAAAATTTAACAAAGTATAATAAACAGGGGAAGACACATAGTTACAAAGTTGCAGGATCCAAAATCGCGTTTGCGATTTATATTCCGATGTATTTCAAAACTGATATTACAAAAATGGCTCTCTCCAAAATTTCTGAAGCCCTTTCTCAGCCTCTATAAACTATATTTATACATTTTCATCAAAGTTTTTCGTTGGTCATTAACCAACTTCCTAATATTACGGTTACATAAAAATAATGTCAACCGTTTACAATTTCTTTTTAATTTCTAATAATAAAAACATTTAAAAAAGGTTTCAAGCTTGCGTTGACGAACTTTCTTTTTCTGCATCAACACACTGGACACATTTTCCCAAAAAATTTACTAAGATCCTGGGAGCTTCGGGTATCTCATTTGCTTTAAATGAGAAAAATCTCCTCTGTAATTCGGGCAACCGACTTTCTATCATTCTTTCTGTGAATTTAACAGTTTTCAACTTTAGGTTTGAAGTCACCATCCACTTGTTGATCTCTGTAATGCTGATTAATTTGATGTTTGAAATCTCTGCTTTCTTTTCCTCCAGCTCTTCTCTAAACCTCAGCTGGTGCTTGGCAATATTGACTTCACCTAACAATCCTGAACAACCATTTGTTCCGATATTCAATGAATCTCTTTCAAAGAGATCGAAGATTCTTTGGCAATCTTCATTAACTTCTCTTGTGATTCGTTTATATTTAGCCAATTTTGATTCCCACACTTTAATCATTATATCTCCTTTAACCTGTTCAGAAATAGATAATTTCCGAGTCTTTCCGATTTCTTCCTTTGATGAGGACACCACTGCTTTCTGAAAGGTTGTCCTAGATGCTTTCGCCTCCCTTTCTTTCTGGAACACATTCTCCAAAGATTTATTTGATTCCTGAAAATAATTATGGATTACTTCCAGATTCGAGAACACCTTCTGCTGTTCCTCCTCTATTTTTACATATATTTCTAATGCCTGTGTCCTGAAATTTTCAAGTTCTACTACCTGGTTAACAATAGATAAAATCTTATCTTGCAAATTTTTGTTTTCCTCTCCCAGCTTTCAAACCTGTTCCTGTGTGACCTGTATTAAGTGTTTTGCCTCATCCAAGTCTTTATTCAATTTCTAGATCTCTTGCATATCCTTTAGTCTAGCTTGTTCTAGACCTTTCTGTATTCCCCAACCAATATTTCTTTCATTTTCTTTTATTTTGTCTTGCAACTGGATTATTGTTTGATCCTTCTGTTCAAGCATAGTTGTTAAATTTCCCACAGAATACATATTAGCTGATGCTATAACACCCATTGTTCCTGCTAATTCTGTAGCGAACTCTCCATCCTTGAGTTTATTTCCATCTATGATAACTCTATTCCTTTTAATCGTTCCTTCTCCATTTGGATGAATTTCCTGTTTCAAGACTGCTCTTCGCTTTTTGCTGAAAAAATAATCCGATGAGGGGATTTCATCTCTTGAAATCGGCTCTAGATCACTGACATAGAGAACTCCTTCATGGGGGGTTCCGAAAGTAGACTGTAATGGAGTTAAAGAGGTGATAGGACTACCGAGTTCTTTTGAAGCTGTTCCTCCTATCTTTTCCAGAACGTTCTTCATGATTTCTGGAATCGTTTCTAGTCCTTTTCCCTTATCCATTCCCGATTCTTTTGTTTGAGAACCCTCTGCGTCTTGAGAAGGTATCTCAGTATTCTTCAACGTACCTTTGTCGTTTACTTTACCCTGAGTATTAGTTTCAAATCCTGGAGGGGATTCTTCCTGTTCTGGCAATGAGGTCGAAATTTCACCCTGTAAAATCTTAGGTAGGCAGCTTCGCCCAATGGCTTTGAAAAGATGAAAACCTAGCCTGTGAGTCAGATGTCAAGGCCTGGACTCTGTTCATCACTTCTTCATAAGACCTAACATCTTTGAAAATATCATCATAAACATATACTTCATGTTCATATGCCTTTAAATTACAATGTATGTAATGCCTACTTATTATTTGGTAGGGGTCATGTTTTCTGTGCACAATGTTTACTAACTTCACTTCTTCCAATGACTCGGCCTCTACCTTAGAATGGCCTATATTTTATAAATTAAATTTCCCGACATGAACAGGGAAAGATGGCCATGCTTTTTTTTGAAGTGCTTTTAATTCCAACCCAATACCACCCTTGGCTAACTGATGAGCTACTTCTCTGCATATCAATCTGTCTGATAAGAATTTCGGGAGTGCGCGAGGAGGAATAGAACAACCAGAAACCTAACATAGGAAAAGTTTTCCTCAATAAACCAGTCGACAACAGATTTAAGACTTTCTATGACTGCATTAGAAATGCGAGGGGGTTCGCATCCAAAAAATAATTTGTGCATAGGAATAATGACAAAATGACAAACTTCGTAAAATGCTTCTTTAGCATTTTCTTCCCAGAGGGTTGAGTGGTATTTATGAACAGACTCTGGGCAGGAAACACTCCAACTCCAATTCATTAATGGAAATGGGGTCATAAAACAGATGGCATCCATAATATATGCAGACATATAAAAAGACACTAGTTGTCCCTTTGACTTGGCTGCTTTATAATTTAAAATTTCTTGCGTCAGGTTATCCGATAAAATTTTATGCCAGTTAAAACCATTTCCATTTGAAACTTCTTCTAAGAAGGGTACCCAGTCTGTATGAAAGTGACAGGGATCTTTTCTCCCGAAAAGTCTGCATAACATCATGGCTACATAAACCATATATTCGTTTAAGGAAGATGTAGCATAAATCCCATGAGAATCAGCCCTAATCTTTGCTTCAGACCTCGCCCATCCTTTAATCATGTCGGGGTATGTCTGGTCTGCCTCAATACATTCTTTTCTCTGAAATTCAGCTAAAAATTCAGCATTAAAGGTGTGTTTATAATTCGGCGATAGTTTATACATTACTTGAATGTGCTCAGGCCGAAATGAGCCGACGATAACTCCTTGCTCATTCTGAATACTCCTTGTTGGGATATCTACCTTATCCAGAGCCCAGCCGACCATCTCAGTATATGCCACCAGCCTCGGACGCGCAACAACCTTATGAAGTTTAGAGTCAACAACATCCCGTAGATGATTTTCAGAATGAGGGTCTGCATACTTTAACTCATCCTCTAGCAATTTAAAGATTTGAGCCCATGCTTTGATGGAGTGTATGGCGTGTGGAGTAGTATCCGAGATAATATCACCTTCCTGTGGTTCTTCATTTTTCTTCGGTGTTTTTTTAGGTGCCATAGCTCTGTGTTTGACTTGAGAACCTGTCACAGAAGTGGATGAATATGCTCAGATTTAAAATGAAAATACAGATGTTTCGAACGTTTACTTTGAATATATCATAAAAATAATGAGATTTGTACATCTGTCACGAATTTAAAGCTCTTAATGCAAAAAATATTTTTGGAGATATGCATTTAATGTCCGTACTTAGGCGTTCTCGGCATTTTCAAATAAAAAGAGAAACTTACTTAATCAGACAACGACGCATTAATGAACACTCAAAGAAATATTAACTTTAAACCTGTTTTGGAAGGAGGATTTATTAGTGTTAATTATGAATTAAATATGAAAACATCACTTTTCGGGGTTTCAGAAGTCTTGATGTCGAAAGGTATGTCATCGAAGAAACCCAATCGCCGAAATTGCGAAATCGCGATGTTTTATTTAAGATTTAAACGTTTTTAGCATGTTAGTTAATCGAGATTAGAACCTTTCGATATTTCAGAAATCGAGATTTCGGGAAATACGATGACATGAGACGTGCTCTCACGGAATCACGAATCCCGAAATCGCGAAGGCTTGTTTCTTTTTCAAAATAGGTTTTAACTTATCTTAATTAAATGAATAATCATTATTAGGTCCAAAACATCATTAGTTTAATCTATCGGGATTTCGAAAATCGGGGTTTCGAGAAACATGTTGACAAGAGATGTGCTCTTACAGAACCGCGAATCCCGAAATCACGTCGTAATTATCTTAACTCTTAAATTTTCTTAAAAGAGAATTAAATTAATTCATGATTTTACTTAAGATTTAAATGCATCGGGAAATCAGAGATCGGGGTTTCGTGATTCAATTTGCATCAATCATTTGTTTACAGAAAACCCCGAATCCCGATTTCTTTAACGTTTGAATGAAAAACTCGCGAATTTAAAATTATACTCCTTTTAATTTTTTTTTCTAAGAGTGTTGGAAAACTTATATTTTTGTAAACTTTTATCCATTCTTTATTCAAAAATAATCAATAAAAAGGTATCGCGAATTTAGAATTGACGAAATTCTTGTTTTAGGAAAGCCGAAAACTTAAAGACTCAAAAAATAAAAATCTAGGCCTTAAGGATAAAAGATTTTAAGATCTGTTTCAACATAGGCTCCAACTGGGGACCTCGTCTCCCTGCGGGACGAGGAGAACATGTAGACTCAGTGCCTTCATTGGGTAAATGGTGTCAAGGGTTTATCACTGATAAACTGTTTAAAGGAAAGGGAAAAATAGATTCTATAAAACCTTTTCAAAACTTTTATTTGCTTTAAACTCAGATGTAGTCTTCTTCATAATATTCTCCTTCTCGTTATAAATTTAAGTTAGTATCAATATGATTAGAACAATCTTAGGAAACTCAACAGATTTGTAAATTTCATCTTGCATCAATCGAAATAAAATTTATAATTTTTTAAATTGGGAAGCTCTATTTTGACTTAGGATGAATATTCGATTTCGAAAAAATGATAACTAGAATAGAGTGATAGATAAGTATGACAACCTTACAGACACCTCAGATATTGCTTCACTGCCAAAGGGCCTGTTCAGTACCCCGATGAAGTTATCTGTCCCTTTTTACTGAATTTGCTTTCACCGCTTCGAGTGCTAATTTTATGATCGGATATTGCTTCACTACCAGCAAGCCTGTTCAGTACCCCGGTGAAGTTATCTGTTTCTTTTATATTTAGACGAGGGAAATCATTTAAATGAATTTCCTTTCATCGTCTGTGGGACTAGACGGGGGCAATCAAATATGAATTTCCTTTCACCATCTATCTTATAGTTATCTTGTGCATACGAAGCGGGGGCAATCAATGATACTTAATATATCAGGGGTGGTTATCTATGTAAAAATTTATAATAGAGGTTTGTCAACTTGTTTTGATTATTCTAGACCAATATTTCTCAACTTTCAAAACCCCTCAGTCTGTAGAGAAAAAGGGAAAAATTATTTTCAGGGGTTTTCTTTTGAGCAAGCTTAAAACCTCAGACAAACTGTTAAGAAACTTAAGATAGTTAAAATCAACTCAAACATAACCAGTTTTAGTCAGAGAATAAGAACTATGAAAACTGACCTTACTGAATTTAATCATTTGTTGATTTTCAAGGTTAATACATAATCTCTCCTACTCTGATAAGAAAGTCCGAAAACATGAAAGATGGTATCGAGGGTATAAAAGGAGATTTTCAACAATCTGTAAGCCAGAAAACCTAGGTTATGATTTCAAAAATAACTCTTTGGACATTTTTTTTTTTTGATAAGGTACAAAAACTTAACTAATTTTTATTTTATTTTAATTTATTTACAAAATGAGAAGGGGTTTTCAAAAAATGAAAAACAAAACGGTATATACAATGAGATTTTTTGTGAATTAATTATTCCATATAATGCTTTAAAAAACGCCCATTAACAGGGGCATTCAAGATTTTACCATCCAAATTTTCAAGCAGAAATGAATTTTTTCCTTCAGAAGATGCTACCTTAAATGGTCCATACCAAATATGATCGAATTTACCATTTTTTCTTGAATCCTCTTTTCGGGCATCCCACCTCAAAACCAGATCCCCTGGGAGAAAGTTCCTGTCCTTGGCTTTACGATCAAATAATATCTTCATATCGTCCTGGTACTTCTGCAACTTTTCATCCACTACATCCCTATGCTGCTGAACTTCAATTAGCTGGTTTATCCTTCTTGTGAGAGGATTTGGTTCTTCCTTCTCGTCTTGCCATAGTTTCATCACGGGAAGTGCTAGATTTATGGGCAACACTACATCTGTTCCATATACCATTTGAAAGGGAGAAGTATCGATAGACTTTTTTGTGCCTATCCGATTTGCCCATAGAGCATATTTTAAATGTAAATGCCAAGATTTTTTATTTTCATTTAAGACTTTCTTGATTACACTGATTAAGCTCTTGTTAGAAGATTCTGCCAGACCATTTCCTTGCGGGTAGTATGCTGTGGAATGACCCAACACAATATTATATTTCTGGCAAAAACTGACCATTTCCATTGACTTAAAAGCCTGTGCATTGTCTGTGACTATCTTTCTAGGACAACCAAACCTAGACAAGATATTCTCTTCTAAAAAGTCTATAACTACTGAATCAGTGGCCTTCCTTGTTGGGATAGCTTCCACCCATTTGGTGAAATACTCTGTAGCGATCAGAATCCATCTATGTTGGGCACTTGAATGAGGATTTATCTCACCTATGAAGTCAAGTCCCCATTGCTGAAAAGGAGCTTCTGTCTTGACTGGGACTAATGGCATCGCTGGTAGCTTATGTTTTCCTGTAAAAAATTGGCAAGGGTTGCAAGCTCGTACCTTAGCATTGACATCTGTGAAAAGTTTAGGCCAGTAATAACCAACCCTCAGGATTTTATATGCCATAGCTCTCCAAGCATGGTGCCCTCCACAGACTCCTTCATGAAATTGACTTATAATTTCCTCTGTTTCTGATTCGACCAGACAGACTAAGAGGAAACCAAGTGGGTCTTTCCAGTATAATCATTTCTCGGAAATACAGTATTTAACTGCATGCAGCTTCAACGTTCTAGCTTTGGATGGAGACAAGTCAACTGGACATTTCAAAGTTAATAAGTATGTTACTATGTCCTTGTACCAATTCGACGATGTAAATTTCTCCTCGATCATGTTTTCGACTATTTGGTCATCAAGTTCATTCACGTCTATCCATCCTTCTTCCTCCTGAGCACTGTTTATCCCAAGATCCCTGAAATTGGATTCAGCTAAAAGTTTCTCTAAACCCTGTCCTTTTACCAATTTGGTCGGTTTAACCTCCAAGTCGAACTCTTGAATTTTTGCAAGCCATATTCCTCTTTTACCATCACTGTCTGCTTGAACCAAGATATCTTTTATAGCACTAGTGGGTACATATGCAATCACTTTAGAATGTAACACATAAGTTCTGAAAGCTTTCAATGCTTTTACCATAGCATAAGCTTGCTTTTCCATTATATTGTATTTAAGTTCAGCATCTCGGAGGCTTTTGCTAAAGAAGGCTATCGGTTGTTCGAAACCTTCTTCGTTAATCTGAAGGAGTACAACAACAAGCGTGTGTTCAGAGGAAAATGAAAAAATAAGAAAATCTTTGAGGTAATCGGGACTCGCTAGTACTGGTGCCTCACTTATAACTTTCTTAATATGGGCAAAGGATGCCTTAGCTTCAGCTGTCCATTTTACTTCACTGTTTTTTCTGAGCATATCTATAATCAATTTAACAATTTCAGCGACAACCCTTAATCCAATATTATAAAAAAGACGATAGGGAAAGTATGAACAATTTTACCAGAACATCCTCCCATTCAAATTCTATCTCACTCATATACTTCAAGAACTCTACAATGTGAGTAATTGGGAGGCCTCCGAATCTTGGAGAGTTGTTTAACCATTTTATATCAAAATAATGTGGATATCCTTGAAAAATTTCAAAATCAATAGTCAAATACACTTGTTCCCAGGGTGCCATGATCCCATTTCTTGAAAGTATCACGAAGTAGAGAGTAAATCAGTGGAGTCTCCAGATAATCTCTTAAGGATTATCAAAGGGAGTGAGGGAATCACCCTCAATGGAGTTGCCAGGTAAGCTCTGTGAAGTGAAGGATTTGAGTAAAAGACTTACTGAAAAAGTGTGGTTGACGAATATTGACTCAGTGTTCCCCGACAATGGCGTAAAAAATGTTATTGCAAAATCTGTACTTTCCCAAAGCCTATAGGCAAGTAGGCCTATATTGGTGTAACACGGAGGTGGCGCTGTCACTGTCACCCCAACATGGTACCTCTTTCTCTTTAGGAGGAGGAGAAAACCTCACTCCAAGGGAGACGTCCCTAGACCTAGTTGGTTGATGAATGGTAAAAGACCAGGTAAAACCCACCCCTCTCTCTAGGTCACTCAAGGAAAGAAGTCACTTGGTAAAGTTCAAGGGGGTAAATGGAAATGAATGGTACTTGCCCTTTACCAATGAAACATCAAACGTTAGCAATAACAATGATTTAAATAATTATGACCAATGACTTCTTAGATGAATTATGTGCTACTAAAATAAGTTATATAAAACAAAAATAAAATTATAGTAGCAACAATGTATCCGGAAATTGTAAGGTATGATGACAAAATGATATAAAGACTTTGCAATTTGATAGTACACTTACAATTTCAAGATTAAAACAAGTCAATAAGTGACTTCAATGGGCTATCAAAACACTTGTAACAACAATAAAATAAATAATGATGACAACAACAAAACCATTGCAGAAAAGTACTTAAGTTAGGCAATTAAACAACTATTTCAACACTTATTGATTATAGCTTGCCTAACACAAGTTTTGGGTGATCTATCAATCAACAAATGAGTTTAACAGGTTTTCAAAAGTGACTGCAACAACAACAAATTAATAATGATGACAACAACAAACAAGCTTTAGAAATGTACTTTGCTGAGGCAATTGAACATACACTTCAACATTAATTGATAATAGCTTGCCTAGTACAAATTCTGGGTAGTTTATAAGACAATTAACATGCTGATATTGGCTTCAAATAATGGCTATAACATAGGTTACAACAACAACAAATTAGCTATTAATATTTCTAGACTAGGTTAGCAAGTTAGTTTAGGTTAGTAGGAGCTTCAAGGAAGAGAGTTTAAAAGTTGTTTTGATCAACCTTCTAACAAAAAAGAGATAAGAGACTAGTGCCTTTAGTATTTATGTAGTCAATTATATCAACACATTAACTTGGAGAGAACAATGATTATACTTGTCTAAAAGATAACAAGGTGGAAGCTTGAGAAGTAGTACCTTAAGTTCTCAAGCACCGAGCTTCAAAGAGAAGGTTCAACTAGGGTGTAGGCACTTCTAGGCTCTAGTGATTTCTCCTATCCTTAGACTCTTGAAAAATATTTAATGCAATAAGAACTAGACAAAGCTTCTAAAGTGATAGCACTTTAGGGCTCTAGAAGTTTGTCTAGACAAGATCTTCTTAAGGAAAACAAACAAAATAAAGAGCAAGAAGGAAACACCTTATGTTTCTTACTCCTAGGGTTTCAAGCAAACAATTTCATAATCTTACATATGAATAAGTAAACATAGCATAGATATTTATCATGAAATGAAAATTGCATATTTACTTACTTCACCAAGAATAATCAAGCACAAAACCCCTAGATTTACCAAAATTTCACCAAGAAATGATCCAAAGTGCATCCAAAATAGCCTCCAAGAAAGTGTGCCTTGGTAATTTAAGCCAATAACCCCTTTAGGGAAAAAATTTCAGTCCTTCCTCTTGTGAGAGGTGAGTTATGATAAAATGAATGTCACTTTATGTTTATTTATACCAAAATTTGACCTTTAATTATTTTAGGTCAAAATATTAGGGCCGACCTGGCCAATTTCTTACAAAATTAAATTCTGGACAAAATAAAGTAAATTTGCATGAAAAGACCCTCCTAAGGCTGATGTCATTCCCTTCTAGGGTGACGTTCGACTTCTGTCATGGAATGTTGGGCTCAGGGAGTGAAACGTTGGGTCCCCAAAGGCCAAAACCCTGCCCACACATGCCAATAACCTCATGATTACCCCCAAGGTGACAACCACTGCATGCAGAAACATCCAGGGCTGTATGGGTGACGTCCAAGGTCTCCAAAGGCCAGCGTTCAAGTGGAAAAGGAACAACTGCTTGGGTCTAGGTCCACCAAAGTGCCTCCAAAGGCAACATCCTTCTTATTCTTGGCATAACCCCTTCATCTTCATCCCACCCCTTGGCTGGGGTCTCAACATCCATCAAATGGGATTTGAGTCGTAATGAAGGTCCGAGCTAGTCATCTCTCCATGTACCCGTTCACCGGGAAAGGTCCTGCAAAGACAACAAGCATGCCTTCTAGGGGTCCATAAGTCACAAGAATCATAATACATAAATCACATATAATAATTAAAACGCCCAAATATGTGCATTAAAACCCCCTAAACCCATACAAATGCTCAAAACGTTATGCAACTTGACAAGTCTAGGGTTTGGAATGGTCTCAAGGTGTCCTATTGGGCAAGTCTCCCTTAAGTCAAGGTTGTTTCCCCTAGTGGAGCTTGATCCAAATCATGACAACGTATGAGGTGGTGAGGGGAAAAGCTTTGGACATGGGGTGCATGTGATAGCAGGGAAATGAAACACTCACCTATGGGTGCCTTTGTTGAGGGTGAGCTGCACCTTGTCATGGATGCAAATGTTTCCAAGCCCACTGATTGCCATTTATGTTTTTATCTTTACTTTCTTCTTTTATGTTTCTTTCTTCATGCTGCAAGGAAAGAGTTGATGGCCACCGCTATGGCTTGGTGACCAACTAGTGGCAGTGTCACCCACAAACATTTCACGGAAATGAGAAGGCTGGCTCGTGATGAGACCCCCTTTCTCTTGGCCATGCAACCAAGAGCCACTATCCTGGATTGGTGACCAATTGAGTGGTAGTGTCATACCGCTACATGTTCATGGTCATGATAGGTCGGCTCATGATGAGACCTCCTATTCACCAACACATGCCTTGAGTGTTTTATTCATATGTGGGTCCCCTTTTCTTGTTGAGAAGCGTTTCGGTGCTTTCTCGGGGATCCCTGGGCGAATCATCTCGAAGGTTTAAATTCAGCTCTTAACTTTTTCCATCTACATTGCCTCCTGGGCCTTTATCCCCTTCTTCCCATGAGGTAAGGTACAATCCTTTCCAAGTGGAGCCTTCCCCAATGCCCAAAAATGTGGGTAGATGGAGGGGATAAAGATGGAAAATGGTAAGTATGGAGGGAACGAGCGATGACTCTTCATAGATCCACTAGGTAACAACCTATCCTAAAAGGAAACCAACTTACTAGGGCACCACGTGACCCTCCCAGGTTTGGACAAGGAAAAGAGCATAAAGTCAAGCAAACGTTATGAAATCCTGAAAGATTTAATGCAACATGTTTAAATGTTTTAAAAATCAGAGAGATACATACCATGATACCTATACTTATTACCTCATGGAGCAAGACTTCCATTTTAGGACCAAGCTAGTGTGATGAATACTGCTGCAGGTGATATGTGAACTGCACTGAAGAAAAGAGGGGCCCTTTGGGGCCATGCTTAAGTCGTTTGGCTCTCGAAACTCCATGTCTAGGACCTGTGGGCCTCAAGACATGATCTCCTTAGTTATCCCTTGGCTAGGGGATAACAATACTGTGTACTAAGGCTTGATCTGCCTTTCCTTTTAACTTGTATAACCCATCTTCATGTATACCAATTATAATAACATCATCAATATTATTTCCTCTCAACCATATAAGAACTTGGCCAATGACAAAAGCTACTCAGTTTCCTTTCTCTTCCAATCCTGAAATAGATAGGAGGTTATTTTGCAGACCAGGTACATATAAAACATTTTCCATTTTCAAATGTTTTCTTGAATCTAAGCTGTAAAAAGAATTCCATATGCCCTTAATAGGATAGGAAGATTTATCACCCAGTCTGACATAATGAGAAGAATATTTCTTAGTCAGATTTGAAAGAGAGTCTTTAAAACCAGTCATGTGCCTGGAGGCACCACTATCCCCAATCCATGTTTCATCATCCTAATTTACCGAATTAGTAAGAGATTCCACCAAAATAGACTCTTCATCTGAATCTTCTTTTCTTTCTCTCTTGAAAACATGTTCATCATCTTCAGCAATATGAGCATGATGTCTTTTGTTTTTCCTCCTTTCTTTGACCTCTTTTATGAGAGGACGATCTTTGGAAAGATGTCCTAGCTTTTCACAACATAAACATTTGAGTTTAAAATAGTCTCTCTTACCTTTCTCAAATTTATGAAACTTCTTCTGTGGAGGATGATTTTCCTTCTTTTTCTTTCCTTTCCTGAAATGGTCTACAAGAGCTTGATCTTCATCATCACTTAGCTTTTCTTCTCTTGTTCCCAATCTTGCTTCTTCTTGGACACAATATTCCCACAACCTACTAAAATTTGTTAACTTACTTCTTGAACATATTCCTCTTATGAAAGTGTCCCATGACTTTGGAATTTCATTCAGAGTAGTCATTACTAACTCAACTTCTTCCATTGAGTTACTGAAATCTATAATTTGTTCATTAATCTAAGAATTTCTTGTAAACAAGGCATGAATAGATTCAAACTTCTCCATCTTTACATTTTTGAGTTGAGTCCTCAAAGCCATCTTCCTGTTTATGTTCCTTCCTTCATATAGACGAGATATAACATCAAACATCTATTTGGGAGTCTTCAAGGATGATACATGAGGAATAAGATGGTCTTTTATAGAATCTACAATTATTCTCTTTGCCCTTATCAGATTCTTCCTGTACTTACCTTTAGTTTCTTCTTCCTTAGGTTCTGCAACCTCTTCCATAACATAATTTGATAAGTCATTTTCTTCCAGAACAAGGGATATTTTGTACTTCCATGCTCTGAAGTTATTAGGTCCCTCAAGTTTCTCATCAAGCTAGTGCTTGACATCATCTTGTCGTTGTTTTTGACTTCCTTCAAAAAAACTAAAATACTGTAGTCTCCTTCACAAATCTAATAACTGTCTGTAGAAATGGCTTCTTTCAGGGAAGCTCTGATACCATGTTGAAAAACTGATGCATATAGGTAAATTTAAAAGAATTACAACATACATCCAACATACCAATACATCTACATATATGAGGATCATCGAAAGTGAGACAATCACATAGAGAACACAAGTATACCCTGGAAAACCCTCTTGGGCTAGAAAACCCAACCAAAAATTCTCCTTAGATTCTTCAACAAAGTACAATATCGGTACAAGACTTTAGAGTAACTAGCTAGGAATCAGAGGGTTGAAACAATACCTCTGTTTTAGCACTTACAAACTTCACAAATCGCTGAACTAACACTTACAGTAACAGCTTGACAAAATCACCAAAAGATAACTGACTTTCCTTCTTTCTATAACAAACTTATGACAACTTTAACACAGTATTTGTAGCAGCCTTATATCAACAAGGAACAACAAAATACTTTAGCAAGAATAGAGTGCTTGTATCAACAATATACTTCAACAACTAGTTGCCATATACCAACAGAAGACTCCAACAACTAGCAACCATATACCAACAACAGATTCCATTAGATATTGGTCATATACCAGCAAAATACTTCAACAAATAGATGCCTTGCCTCAACAGAAGACTCCAACAAAACAAAGGTATCCAAATGTTAAGTGAAAGCCCCTTTTTATAGGTTGGTTTGGCTGCCCTAAGCAGTCCCCTATGAATGTATGACAGTTGTATAACAACTATCATATCTGCCCTCCTCTGGATTCCAAGAGCCACCTCCTAATGTTCCTAAGAGCCACCTCCTAAAGCTCCCAAGAGCCACCTCCTAATCCTCCCAAAGGTCACTTCCTTTGTCTCTTCTAGAGGCTTCCCTAATTAACTGGTGTCTTAATATTGTATGACAACTCTATAACAACTGTCATACCACCACCCTACACAACCCCCCTAATTTGGTCACTCCAATCGCCCTAAGAAGACCTCTTAAGAAGCCTCCCTAAGCTGGCCACTACAACTGCCCTAAGCATCCCTCTTAGAGGTGCTATGAGGTTGTCACATCGCTGACAAATGGTTGTCTTGGCATAAGGTTGACACTTGTCATGTATTTGATGCTTGACATAAAGTTAACACTATATCAAAACTTTATTTACATGGTTAGTTACAATAGGGAAAATAACTTCCAAATCTATATAATTCAACACTCCCTCTTAGCAAGGAAGGTATTTTCCTAGTACCAACTGTTACATTCATTTGTATTTACTTGGATATTGACTTGTTGATCCATGTAGAATTGTTCATCAAGAGAATTTTTGTATCCATAGCTAGCATTGGGATCAATAACATCTATGGTGAGAACATTGATGTCATTACATGACTTTTATTCACTCATTTCACCAAGAACTATTTTTGCAGTTCACCAAGATCTGTCCTACTACCCATATGCTAGAGGAAGCTATACAGTGCACCAAGAACTGTCTTACTCAATGCCAATCCTTTTTCATACTGGATGAGTAATCTTAGAGCCAATCCATTTTCATACTGGATGAGTAATATTAGAGCCAATCCATTTTCATACTGGATAAGAATAAAATAGAATAGCCTACATCCTACCTGTAAATGACTTGCCCCGCTACTCACCAGAATCCCATATGCAACTCCTTACTCCCTCTTACGAGGGACCAGTCCAAGTTTGTCTATGAAGTACTCAAACTTCACCTTTGATAGAGGTTTGGTTAGCACATCCACAAACTGCTCATTGGTAGCCACATAATGAAGCTTCACTGCTCCGTTTTCTACCACATCACGGATAAAATGTTACTTGATTCCAATATGCTTTGATTTGTCATGAAACACGGGGTTCACTGACAACTATATGAAACTCTGATTGTCACAATAGATACTAGAAGCATATAACTCAATATCAAATAATCCTGAAAATAATTCTGTATCCATACAACTTCAGTACATGCTAAACATGCTGCCATATATTCTGCCTCAGCTGTACTGAGTGCAACACTAGTTTTCTTCCTGCTAAACCATGAGATCATACCTGATCCCACACTAAAACAACATCCTGAAGTAATCTTATGATCTATGACACTACCATCCTAATCTGAATCAGAGTACCCCTATAGTCTGAACTCACAATATGCATCATACTTGATACCATACTCAATGGTACCTTTGAAGTATCTCATCACATGTTTTGTTGCGATCAAATGAACATGTCTAGGTTCAAACATATACTGACTTAAAGTGTTCACAACAAAACATATGTCTGGCCTCGTGTTCGTTAAATACATCAACGAACCAATCATTTTCCTATACAAAGTGGCATCCACTATCTCTGATGAAGTATCACATAATAACTTTGGATTTTTCGTCATAGGTGTAGTCATGGATTTACAATCCATCATTCCAAATCTCTTCAGAATTTCCACAACATATTTTCCTTGAATAAGACAAATCTCACCTGGATTTTGCCACACTTCCAGACCTAGGAAATAGGGCATCTGACCCAGATATTTTATTTTGAATTGCGAAGTAAGCTTCTTCTTGCAATCAATGATGAGCTTTTCATTTCCTCCAGAACTTCTCCAGAAAACACTTCTTTTGGAATTTTGTTTTTAAGAACTTTATGAGGACTTCTGTTATTTACATATACAACAATCCTTGCTAATTCTGCCCAAAGGTACATTGATAAGTCCTGATCATGTATCATGGCTTTAACTGCTTCCATAACTGATCATTTCTTTCTTTCTTCTCTCCGTCCTCTTCCTGGTAAGACTCTAAACCTATATCCAACTTTGAAATATACTCTGTCCCACATCTAAGGATGCTCTCCATCATGCCCAAGGCCTCACCTCACTATCTCAGATGAACCTCCCCTATCCTACTGTATATAATGAAATATCCCTTGTTTGGATTCTCTTCCTAACAACTCTCCATGTCCCATGTAACTGAATATCCCCCTATGCTGCTATATATAATGGATGTATCGAGGAAAGATGGCAAAAATAACTGCAACTGCATGTAGGACTAGGGAGTGTCATATGCATTGGTCAATCCCAAAGGCTTGACCAAGAACTCATCCACTGGCACCCATGGTGAATAATCTCCTGTACTCATCACTAATATCAAACCATCGGGTACAACAGTAGGTAACTCCAAAAAATGATGGTCAATCACACTCCCTCCATCACTCATATAACCACTGCTATTGAGAAGGTGATCTCCCACATCCATGTACTTCTGCAAGGGAGAAAAATCTCCATGCTCCACTAAGAATGTCTCCTCCCTACACTCCAATGCATCCCCTTGGATCCCACTATACACCTCTTCACGCCCCTGTGAACTACCACTCATCATTGTATACCCCTGTATACTTATTTAAGCTCCTGTATCCTCGTGCATCATCATGTATCCTGGGTGTACTATTGGGTCAACCTCTACATGGATGCCAACCAATCCTGGAATACAAATGGAAGTGTCCTCATAACTACCCCTCACTCTGGAATCCCCATGTGTATGTGTATGACCAACTGTCTCAGAACCCCTCATGAATGGTGGCCCCTGTGACACATGGACATCCTCATGCGTCTCCTGATCACATCTCTCCATATTCATCAGTGATCCTGGGCACTGCTCATGCTCCTCCATCAACTGGCGCTCCTCTACCAAACCACCAACATCCTCTAGCAATGTCGCTGAAGTATATATCTGACTCTCTGCTGAGATAGATGTAGTGGATCCCTGACTAGTCTCCTCAAAGAGCTCCTCTAATTTGGACTCTGATCCTTGAAGATTTGTTTGTGCACCTTCCAAGAATCCTTGTGTGCTTACTAAATCATGAGTGAGTTGGTCTAGCTTAGCCTCCTTCTCCCTCAATGCCCTATGATACATCTCGCTAACTCCCAAAAGGTAATCTCTATCCAAAATTAATTGCTGGTAGTCAGTCCTCATCACAGTCACTCTCTCCCTGAGTGTTTGGAAGTTATCAAGGGAAAGCTTCCCATCCGAACTATCATGTTCCTTTGAGGCCCTCCAACAATACTCTTCCACTAATGCGTGTATCATCAATGTGTCTAATGGATTCCATGATGATGTCCTCTCTGACCATCAACTATTCTGCCAAATGTTGTGGCTCCTGATCACTATCCTACTGAGGTGCTACCTCATGACTCCCACTGATAATGTCAACAGTGGAATCCTCATCAACACACTCCTTAAGGGATAAGGCACTGTACTATCCACTGTCTGCTGTGCTACCGACTCCTCTTGTATGCCACTGTATATCATCACCTACGACTACCTCCATCTGAACCGCCCTGTACCTTGTATGTACCGCTGTATCTTCCTGTACACTCACCCTACTAATATCATCTGTGCCCAGATCCCATATGGATGTGTCCATACATGTGATGTGGTCATCCCGACCAATAAGGAAAACATCCTCGTCACTGTAGACTATTCCCAGAAGTAAGTTACCCATCAATCTATCGGTCTCCCCAACCTGATCTATCAATGGACTCCCAAAAAGAGGTGACTCACTCTCCCCATACTAATAGGTATGTATATAGTCATCTGGCTCCAAGTCATGCCTCTCCTCCTGGTCTTGTGGATCCACATATACCTTGTGTTCAAACACTACACAAGGCTCCTCTCCCACATCCATAATGCCATTGATATCCTCCTGTGTCATGTCTATCATAAGTGTCTGAGAAGGTAAGGACCATGCCCCACTCAACTCCATAGGAAGCTCCTCATCACCAACACACGGCTTCCTAGAAGTCATGTCAACTCCCAAAGGTGGGTCATCTAACCTACGGATCTCATCATGCCTAGGTGCGAATACATCTTCACCCTCACAAGCATCCTGGTCATCACTCTGTCCATCAAATGTGCAGGAGTCCTGGGAATGCTCTGATGAGGCATCTTAGGCCGCATCCTCATACACGTCCTCCTCATCACTATCATAGTGCACCTTAATGTAATGCACTCTCCCTTTACCCCTACATCTGTGATTCGACTCCCAAGGCTCTTTGCAATTGTGGCAAAGTTCCCTGCTAGCATGTGGTGATGTAACTACCTTCCTGACTGCTTTGGCTCTGATTTCGTCTGCTCTTCTACTCCAATAATTATCTTCTTCCATATTCTTGGCCCATAATGCAACCTCATCTTTACTTCACCTCGTATTTTTGATGGATACAAATTGTTGGAATGTTACTTGAGCCCTAAATGTCTCACTAAAGGCTTGATATTCCTCACCACAATATATGATATCCTCTGCAAAATACATTTCTCCTCTAGATCATCAATGTTTATCACAGGTTGGCGAATGAATTTTTCTTTGATAACAATGTAATGTTCCCAAGTGGTTTTTCTTAGAACATATTAAGTTTTTATGTTTTTTGGTTGTGGTATTTTGTCAAACATTTTGTTGATTTAGTCTTCTTGAGTTGCGCTGGGGTTTATGACGATGAGGTTTGTTGTGTTTGCAACAAGTAATTGATAGAGATATAGCAATGACATATACTCAACAAGATGCAATACAAGTAACACAAGAAATAGCCACAAATACCTCAGATCGGATTTTATTTATCATAGATAGCTAACCTGTTGATGATTACAACTTCGTGAGACATCCTCTAGAACACATTCTTCTCTGAGACTGAGTTGAGTCGATCTGTGAGAGAGCCCATTTGTTGGGTGTGCCCATGAGATGGGTGTGTCGTTCCTCTCTGGACTAAGATGAGACGATCTATGCTCCTGTGTGGGGTGAGGATTCCCATGAGATGGGTGTGTCGTTCCTCTCTGGATTAAGATGAGACGATGTGTACCCCTGTGTGGGGTGAAGGTGGCCATCTGATGGGCATGTGTCAGACTTTGGATTGAGTTGTTATGACGTGTGGTCTCCTTCCTTGTGGACTTAGTTGATACAAGCTTGAGATGGTACTCCTGATGATTCTCCTGTGGACTCAGTGAGATAGAGATCTATTGAGTAGGACGTCCTTGTGGCTGAGCATAGGTGGATGTGCCCCTAGTGGCTGAAAATTAGTGGATGTGTGAGATCCCTTGATATATCGTCTGAGAGTAAGATTTACCTGTAACCCTAATTGTGATGTAAAGGGTACAAGTCGACTCCACCATATGTGAAAGATTATTAATGTTTATTGTAATAATTAATTATTTTACGAGTTATTGAGGTCGACCCTGTTGTGCCAATAGACACCACTTTTGGTCTGTCCAATATAGTATAAATAAAGGTGATTTCCCCATTGAGGAAACACACAAGTCACTTGTCATTTGGAAATTTTAGCAAGTACATATTCTAGGGCTGAAGTGCACACCTCTCTTGGGCGCAATTTTCAAGGTAGTAGAACACCCTCTTGTGTGCATTATGGTTTCATGGTTGGAGGATATTCTCTTGAGAATATAGCAAATGATTGCTGGGTTTTTCTCCCTTGTTGAGAAGGGTTTTCTCAGGATATTTCTTGTGTTCTTCTGCATGGTATTTCTTCTTGTGATCTTGGTTATTGCAACAATTGTGAATGGTGTAGCTGCATTTGTTTATGGTTCAAGTACATGACTAAAATAAAATAAACCTCATGCTTGAGCCAAGCATAGTGAAAATTCAACATGGTATGAGAGCATAGGTCTTGAAGAA
Organism: Picea engelmannii; assembly: GCA_009831015.1. Taxonomy (NCBI): domain Eukaryota; kingdom Viridiplantae; phylum Streptophyta; class Pinopsida; order Pinales; family Pinaceae; genus Picea; species Picea engelmannii. The sequence continues at coordinate 174,755 of ML785822.1, forward strand.
GCCATTGCACAAGCTTCTAGCAGTCATCCTCTCTTTTTTGCAGATCTATACGACCCTATCTTTTTGGGTGTTCCAACACTTAATATTGAAAATTTGGGGCTAAAAATTGCATAGGGGTGTATGGCCTCCCTCAACGCACCTCCAACAACTCTCACATTGAAATTTCGAGAATTTTGAATTTTTGGCCCTAGGGTTTCTAGGGTTCTGCAATTTTCTGTAGAAATTTCAGAAATTTCAGTTTTAGGGTTTCTACAACCCATTGAAGAAGTTCTACAACTCACCAGTATTCATGTGAATCTCTTAAGGATTATTTTTGGCAGCCATATGACCAACGAAACCTAAGCTTACTAGCCTAGCCTAACCGTTAGGTTTCCTAGCCTAGTTGCTAAGGGTTTGTGGAAGAATCTGCAAACCATGAAGAACATAACTCTGTTGGAAGATAGGCTTAAGGAATCAAGAAACTTCAGACTACATGAAGAATATTGGAAGACATATCCAGAGCCACATCAGAGAGATGAAGACATCAAATATGTGGCCTTCCTCTTCAGATCAACACTCTCAGGTATGCACTTGTATATATTATTTGTATCATTGTCACAAGGGTAATTGCAAGAGGAAGGAACCTTTGTTGCAATCATGGATCCAGAGGGATCTCAGTGCATTCAGAGGAACAACACACTGGAAGTGAAGACTCCAGGTTTGATTGTTTTAATTATCATGCCTCTAACCTACATTTCTAAGTTTGTTACATTACAAGTAGGCATTGTAGTTGTGACAACAATCCTTAAATTGTTTTGATTCTATAGATGTACTCATTATTCTCCTCTAGGAGATATTCTTATCTTGCTTCTTTTCGTTTTTTTTCTTGTTCTACGAAGGTTAACAACAAAGGAAGATGTTTATCCTTCAAGACTTCAGAGGGAGTCATTTGACTCAGAGAGAGTCAAAACTATTTGAGAAGGAGGAAGAACATAACCATCATTGAAGCAACCAAAGCAATGATACACGATCAACATTTACCTATGATTCTATGGGCGGAAGCATCCCTGGAAACAATATATGGTCAGAACATGAGCCCTCACTAGATTTTGAAGAACATGACTCCCGAAGAAGCCTTCACCAGAGTGAAACCTGTAGGACACTTCATGATATTTGGGTGTCGATTATATCTTCATGTACCCAAAGAAAATAGATCCAAGCTAGAATCCTCAGGAAGAAAGGGTACATTTGTGGTATACAATGATTCTTCAAAGGATTACCAAATCTACATCCCTGGTCAGAGACAGATTGAGGTAAGAAGAGATGTCATCTTTGAAGAAGAGATAGCCTTTCAAAGATCCAGAGAATCTCAGATGGAGATTGACAGTGAGACAATACCTTCTCCCCCTTCAACAGTTCAGAGGGAGACAACCATTGTTCCAGTTGATGTTCCCAAAGACATTGCAGTAGGCCATAAAAATACCTTCCCGGGATCGACAAACTCTGTAGGAGGTAGAGGGACATGCAACTCCTCAAGGAACATTTCGAGAGAGAAAGAGACCAAAGAGATTTTCGAGCCATTTTTCGGCCATGAGCCACACCATTGATACTGAGCCTTCTTGTCATGGAGAAACAACAGGTCAACATGTATGGAAATATGTCAGGGTAGAAGAGTATCAGTCCATCTTGAAGAATGATGTGTGGGATATTGTTCCGAGACCAGAAGGGAAGCCTGTAGTAACTTCCAAGTGGATCTATAAAATCAATCATGTAGCTGATGGAAGTGTCGAGAAATACAAAGCGAGATTTGTAGCCAGAGGATTCTCATAGGTGGAGGGAATTGATTAAGAGGAGTCATTTTCTCCAGTAGCCTGAATACACCTCCATTCATACTATCATTTCACTAGCTGCATCCATGGGTTGGAAATTACATTAGATGGATGTAAAGACAACATTTATCAATGGTGAGATTGAAGAAGAAGTTTACATCGAGCATCCAGAAAGATTCGTGATACACAATGATAATTCTCATGTGTGCAGGTTGAAGAAATCCCTGTATGGACTAAAGAAGCCACCTCATGCTTGGTACAAGAATATGGATGGATTCTTGATCAGTTTGGGATTAAAAAAAAGTGTTGTTGATCCAAACCTATATTATCACATTGTTGGTGATGAGTGCTTGATCTTGGTCCTGTATGTGGATGACTTATTCCTCACCAGTTCAGAAAGACTTATTGTTGAATGCAAGTGAGCATTGACTTCTGAATTCGAGATGAAGGACCTGGGTATGATGCACTACTTCTTGGGACTAGAAGTATGGAAGATGAAAGATGAGATTTTCCCGAGTCATGGAAAATATACAATGGATATACTGAAGAAGTTCGATATGATAGACTGCAAATCCATGCCTACACCGATGGTGATGGATTTGATGAAAATGAACGATGCTATTGCTGATTCAAGCGAGATTGATCCACATTTGTACCAACATTTGATTGGATCATTGATGTATCTAGTTAACACTAGACCTGCTATATGCTATGTAGTGAATGTACTTAGTCAGTTCATGAGTCAGCTGAGATAGACTCATTGGATAGTAGAAAAACATGTATTGAGATATCTACGAGGCACAGTTGGATATGGCCAGAGATATGCCTCCATTGTAGACATGAGTTTGTAGGGATATGCCGATGCAGATTGGGCAGGGAGCACAGTGGACCCGAAGAGCACACCCGGTTGTTGTTTTACCTTGGGGTCTGCCATGGTTTCCCGGTGCAGTAGGATACAAAACTTTGTGGCCTTGAGTACCGCAGAAGGAGAGTATATAGAATTGAGTGTGGCAATCCACGAAGGAGTGTGGCTTCACAAGCTCCTGATAGATTTATTTGATCATGAGATGGATCCTACCATTATTCATTGTGATAATTAGAGTTGTCTAAAGCTCTCTGAGAATCCCGTGTTTCACGATAGATCAAAACACATTGAGATAAAATATCATTATATTAGAGACATGGTGCAGAGGAAATCAATACACATGCAATACCTTCCTACACATGAGCATATTGCAGATATCTTCACCAAACCGCTTGCCAAGACAAAGTTCGAGTACTTCTGTGAGAGACTTGGCCTGGTGGAGAATGCCTCCCTAGCTGAGAGGGAGTGTTAATGATTACAACTTCGTGAGACATTCTCTAGGACACATTCTCCTTTGATACTGAGTTGAGTTGACCTGTGAGAGAGCCCATGTGTTGGGTGTGCCCATGAGATGGGTGTGTCATTCCTCTCTAGACTGAGATGAGACGATGTGTGCCCCTATATGGGGTGAGGATTCCCATGAGATGGGTGTGTCATTCCTCTCTGGATTGAGATGAGAAGATGTGTACCCTTGTGTGGGGTGAAGGTTCCCATGTGATGGGTGTGCGTCAGACTCTGGACTGAGTTGTTATGACATGTGGTCTCCTACCTTGTGGACTTAGTTGAGTTAGGCTTGAGATGGTACTCCAGATGATTCTCCTATGGACTCAGTGAGATAGATATCTGTTGAGTAGGACGTCCCCGTGGCTGAGCACAGGTGGACGTGATCCTAGTGGCTGAGCACTAGTGGATGTGTGAGATACCTTGCTATATTGTTTAAGAGTAAGATTTACCTGTAACCCTAATTGTGATGTAAAGGGTACAGGCCAACTCCACCATATGTGAAAGATAATTAATGTTTATTGTAATAATTAATTATTTTCTAAGTTATTGAGGTTGGCCTTGTTGTACCAATAGACACCATTTTTGGTATGTCCAGTCTAGTATAAATAAAGGCAATTTCCCCATTGAGGAAACACATAAGTCACTTGTCATTTGGAAATTTCATCAAGTACATATTCTAGGGCTCAAGTGTGCACCTCTCTTGGGCGCAAGTTTCAAGGTAGTAGAGCACCCTCTTGTGTGCATTAGGGTTTCATGGTTGGAGGAACTTCTCTTGAGAATATAACAAAGGATTGCTGGGTTTTTCTCCCTTGTTGAGAAGATTTTTACCAGGATATTTATTGTGCATGGTATTTATTCTTGTGATATTTGTTATTACAACAATTGTGAATGGTGTAGCTTCATTTGTTTATGGTTCAAGTACATGACTAAAATAAAACAAACCTAACCATAGTGAAAATTCAACATAACCTCCATACAATAGTAGAGCAGATCTGGATCATAGATAGAAGAATAATGAGTGTGGATGATAATGCCTCCAAAGTACAATAGAAAGATGAATACATAGGATTCCAAAATCCCTCCAAGCTGAATACAAAAGATCTCCAAGAGACAACTCGTTCTCTTGCTGTGATGTGTTGCCCTCTCTATCAAGTGTTCCCTTTTTGGCTGTAGCAAGATAAGAAAATTCGACCTCTATGAAGCTGGCCTCCAAACTCCTGAAAAGCACTTCCAACTGATAGATCGATAGGTATATAAAACATATGAAGAGATCCCTCAGTAGAAACTCCATATTCAACCCTCCAACTCAATGTGGCCTCACTGAACAATGCACCCCTCTTCAGAAATCCATTCCATGGTCATAAAAAAATAATAAGCAAGAGAAATCTACCAATGGTGAGTGAGAAATGGTGCCCTGGGCCTAGTAAACACTCTAGAGAAGAGATTTGATTTAGATCTCACTTCTTCTCCTCCAAACGAATTGATCTCCTCCAAACAATGCGCCCTACCTGCATAAACCCTCCTGAAATGCGCACTGTCTCCTTCTTTCTTGTAGAAATGAAATCTGTAGCTGAACAAAATGGAGAGGGAGGAATATTTCACCTCCTTGGCCAAGCTTGGATCAAGAACAAGAGAATCGTTCACTCCCTTGTTGATCTCTAGGGTTTATTCAATCAAAACCCTCAAAACCCCCAAGTACCATGGGCTCTCTAGCTAATAAGTGAGACATCTAATAAACAACATAATGAGAGAATAGAAGCCCTTATCTCTCTTTTATACCCATGTTCACTTTTTCTCTCCAAGTGACTTTTTAATTTACTTTTAATATTTCTTCATAGAATCATTTTATTAATTAATTAACCTTTAATTCTCTTAAAGGTGATTAATTTTCCCTCGTGGTTTCTCCGGCCTCTGAAAGTCACTTTTCATCATCTTATCCTGTAAATATTTTCGTCCTGATTTCGATGAGCTATTACACTAAGGGGTTTCTTCAAGTATTATGCCCGAAATGACCTCCTTAGTGAATTTAATTAAAATATGCTCCATAATAACTCAAAATTACGGGAATCGTCGGAATGCAATGAAAGCAAAGACAAGCTGTGCGGAATGGATCTTGATGATGAAATAAGGTGAATAATGTAAGTCGGGCCCCATAAATCTCCTCAATACCTCCTGAACTCACTATCACCCCCAACTGGCTACTCTGGCATGCATCCCACTCTGTAACATAAAAGAGTCCAAAAATGGGGACATTACAGGATGCATGGAACCACCCCCAAAATCCTAGAGAACTTTATAAGGGACATGGGGGTCTTCGACATAGGGAACCCCACATAAAATACTAAAAGATTAAAATTAAAATATATGAAATTTGAGACATAAATCATTGAAATTGTATGCATAACAATGTGTTAATAACATGCATCATTACATGTAACATAATAAATCATAATTTATCCATGTAATGATGTAACGCCATAATAATTACAATTCACAAATCATCCATAACAATGTATTTCTCATTATATTTAGAAAATTCAAAGGATATAGATTTAAGTCTTAAGAGAACTAATCTACGAACAAGTCAAACGACAAATGAGCATCACTGCTCAAGGTAGTGCGCCACTAGTGTAGGAATCTAGCTATTGCATGAAGAAATAAGGACCAACCATGAGAATGTTACTATTTTAATAAGTGAATTGCACACCAACCAACCTGAGTTGTACCTCATGAGGGCCCTCCTCATCTTCTTATGTATTAGGTTTACATTCATTTTATTTTTTGTCTTTTTTTTCTCATCAAAATGATGGACTTTGGTAAAAAAGGAGCATGGGAATGTCTCATTTTTTGAAGGGGACATTCCCTACTGTGTCCCTTTGTGTATCCCCCAAAAGGGAATGTGGGGAAATTCCCCCTTTGGAAAACCCACACCCTAGGTGCGCATCTCCTACCCTCATGAAAGCATCCATGTGTAACACCGAGTATATGTTAGTGACTATGGATCTTTGCCTAATTTACCCTTAAAAAGCACGAGGGTATCTTTGAGGACAGATGTATATCTAGTTCACACCATAGAAAATCATTACATTTTTTCCAAAACTAATGTATGCCAAATTTTACACTAATGTTGTGTATTAATTATATCCAAAATTTGTGTGAATTAGGATCTAAGTTTTCTTAAGAAAATATGCACACTATAAAAAAATTGTTTGAAATTTAGTACAAAAATATGTAAAGGAATACATCATGTAAAATTGTATATAAAATTGTAGAATAATTGAATGTCATTCCTGTTATCACAGTATTTGTACTTGTGCAAATCCCTCCACAAGATCCCAATATTGTGTAACAATTGGAAGCTTCTACCACAATCACCTTCCCTCGTTTTAGTGGTGGTCCACCACAAGGGAGGCTTTCTTGGTGACCTCAAGGGATCACATAACAAGATCAACTGAGCCTACACCCCCTATCTTGGTCACCTGAAGGTTAGGTCTGTTGATTTTGTAGCTTCGAGAGGTATTCCCACAAGATTCCAAGGTGTCATGCATGTGGGAATATCCGTTGGCACCAGTTTATCCTTTCGTTTCAGTGAAATCGACCCCAGAATGAGGCTAGGGCCTTATGGTCAAGATGATGGGATTTGTGTGCTTGTGTGGGGGTGCAACACCCACAAAGAGTATACAAATATTCTAATTAATTGTTGAGTTTAGGAAGGGTTCCTAAACTCACTCATTGGACTCCTATATAAAGGAGAGAGGTCATTATGACATTTGATCATATTTCATAATGGAGTTAGCATAAGTGAGTGAGCACTTGTGTTAGGAGGATGGATATTTTAGCAAGAGAATTTCTGCACCTTGGCAATTTGGCCTAGGGTTTTTCTGGTTCTTTTATATTTCTCTTGGATGGGAAAAGAGGCCACACATGTGGTAAGCAAGGCTACAGCTCAAGGGGAGAGAGGTTGCATGTATGGAGAAGAGGAGCGGCTAAAAAAGGCAGGCCGCATGTGTGGTACAGACCACACGTGCGAACCATACAGGTCTGTACAACAAGATAACTAGGTCACATGTGTGAGGTAGGCTAGACACACGTGTGAGGGGATTTCTAGGCAGATTTTGGCCACACATGTGAAGGGACAGGTTCGTACAGGTTGACGTTAACAAGCCGTACAACTGACCTATGGCAAGGTTTGCTGATTGGATAACTTTTGGGAAATTTTGCTGAGTTGGTTGCTAAATTTAGGAAGTTGTGAGGATAGGTTTGGTCCTCTGTTTTGGTGATTTTCTAGTTGAAAAGAAGGTTGATTTTTGCCTTCAGAAATTAATATTTACAATGCAGAAAATTGTGTCTCAATTGTGTAAAATATTTATTTCTGATCTTGATGTTTCTGCTATTATGAATTTTCTGTCATAATTTTAGTGTAAAGTTGTTCAGTGATATCAGCTAGGGTTTTCTATTAATCACTAGGAAGCAATTTTCAGATCTGAAATTAGTCACATAGAGCGACATGTGAAAATTGACATGGAATTAGAGATGAAGGTTTGAAGGAAAGAGAGGGAGTCATCCTTTGAGACACAATGTTGGCATAGGGGCAGACCCAGGGTTCAACGCTTCAACAACGCACCAACAAAATCCTAACTACCGGCCCTTTCAACAACACTTGCAAAGCAGATGAAGTCTCACCCGAGGTAGAGGCAGGGGGGTTGCAGGACTCGGGTATATATAACAAATATGGGACACAAATATGTGATTACAACACTTAACAGAGCAATTATCCAACAACATGCATTAGTTCTTGAGGCATATTCACATCACAAATCAAACCCTTAATACAGATCAACGCAATAACAATGCAGATCAAGTACTTTCCATCACTTAGCACATAACATTAGATCATATCTAGCATTCATTCACATCATTAAGCACTAATATACAACATTAGATGCATTCATTATACATAACTTCAACAACACTAAGCAAATAATCACATAAGCAACATCGCACAAAGCATATCGAGCACAGGATATACGTGGTTCACCCCAGTGTGGGGCTATGCCCACCGACTTCTTCTTCTTCTCTACTAGTCTTCAAGCTTCTTACACTCCTCTGCTCCTGTGCACAGAGCCACAGAGCCTAACTTCGCAGTGGACAGGTGATCTGCGCACCGTGCACTAGATCCACCTTCCTCAAAATCAGGTCAAGGCACAAAGCCAACTCCTCAATAACACAGAGCACTTACACACAACACTTGTTCACAAAGCAACTTACAAACACACTTGCACTTAGCTATGCAATCTCTTAACACATTCTTGCACAAAGCCAACTAAATCTCATAGTTATGCACTAAGACAAATAAAAGTCATCATGCACTAAGCCAAACTACGGTGCACATAACCAACTCTACTATTGTGTTTCTTACATCGCCTAGCTACTTATTTATATCATTACAGAAAGGCCTAATCATGGAACCCATGGGCTGACATCCCATTCCCATTACATAAACCCTAGAAACCCTTTGCTGGGTCCACAATCCCGCAAAACAAGCGAGATCCCGTGATCTCTGCTCTGCCTGGGTGCTCCATCTTCGACCATCCTGTCGAAGTCCCAAAAGTGGTCAATCACGACCAATGTTTCCACAAAAATTGGTCAAGGGCCAACATGCCCCCAACACTCACCTGTGACTCATCAACTGCCTCAAAGGCCTTGAGCTTAGCTCGAGCTGCCTCAACTGGGCAACACTACTTCAAAGGCATTGAGCTTAGCTCGAGCTGCCTCAACTTGCTGCTTCGCCAGAGCTTCATGCTCGACGAACTCGTGAATTACTTTCTCAGTAACAAGCCCTTCCAAGCGTTGTGCCACTGCTGCAACCAGTTGGTCTAGCTGCAAGCCTTGGCCTTCAATATCTTCAAAAAGCATGCAGGCTTCGTCCTGCACCGACTGGAGTCTCTGTGTCACCTTCATGAATTTTCTTTGAATAACAGTAATTTGCTGCTGGACTACGTTTTGTTCATGTGATCTTTTCATCTTCTAGACTGCAGTAAGCAACTTCATCTGCGCTTGCATGGTGGACGCCTGCTGCTTCGCCTCCTGGAGCTGTGCTTCCAATTTGCTCAGCTCCAGATCTTCTGGAAGGCGCTCATAGGTCTTTGCACTCTGATCACTCAATTCCTTACACTCTGAGGCGAGTGTTCTGATTCTTTCTAATGCATTCCTAGCAGCTTCCTCCCTTTGGTCGCGTACTTCTTGCGGAGTGCTCAAAACAACTTGGATCTGTAGCTCTATTACCCTTGCTTGAAGCTGCTGAATGGCCTCAACGAGCTTCCCCACTTGTATCTCAACTGACTCTTCTTCCTCCTGCGCCAAGCCCGACATAGAGAGAAGTGCTTTAGTTACTTCCTCTTTGATCGCAATTTGATCTGCGAGTAGTTGGTATTTTTCTTCCTATATCTTCGCATTGTTCTGCTCGAACTTCGCCTGAATTTAATTTTTCTCCTTCTGCGCAACTCGAAGTTGCTCTATGACCTTCTTCTTTTCTTGCTTCAAGGCCTCTGTGGCCCGCTCCTTTTCTTCTTGGAATCAATGAAGTTGGGCCTCGGTTGCATACGCTAGCCTTCGTAATTGGGTGGGATCATCCCTCAATTCTGCAATTTTCGCTGAAGAAGGCGCAGTAGGTACTGCGCAGCTTGAATGGATAGCTTGCTGTATGTCCTTGAGCTCCTTCTCTATTATATCATACAGTGTTTCTTGCTTTGCTTTATGTCTTTGCAAGATATCATCTGAGGCGTCTTCTACGACTACGATGATGAGATCGACATCATCCACTGTGAGCACATTCTTCGACTGAGGCTTATTGGCTTGGGTCTTCCTTCTCACTGAGGGTTTCTGCGGAGAAACCTTCCTTTTCTTCGATGTTCCGGCCTCAATTGGGGGGTCCTTCGGCGGTGTCACTTCGCCTTTTTCTTGCTTGTATCCCTCTTCCCTTCCTTCTTCTTGGTTCACTTCATCTCCTCCTCCTCCTGTGGGCGATTTAGGCCCACTTTTCTCTGATGCGCTGTCCTCCTCATCACTTTCTATGTTCTGGACATCCTCCTTTCTCTTCTTTTTCTTCTATCCATCATATTCGACTCGGGTGACCAATGGACTTTCGATGATGTCGGGGTCAGAGAGTTCTACATCTTCGACTGGTACAAGGAACTCTACTGGCATTACTTAGTGATCTCTTCCATGTCTTCATTGGTCAACTTATAGTAGGATTGCAGCTACTACTTGCTTTCATCCCCGAGTGCGGTGATGTAGATAAAGTGTCGATCTGCACAGGACTTTGCTGACATCCTGTACTAATGAAAAGTTTTCAGGGTCATTCGTGGAAATGCCTCAATGGCGCACTTCAGCTATAGGTAGTAAGCATGGAACACCGCGTTCGATTGACACTAATTCACCATATCATTCATGTACCACAAGGTGGAGAACCTTGCAGCCAACGACTCTGATGGCTTGACTTCAGGGAATGTCGCTCCTTCCGACATTTTCCAAGTGACAAAAGTGATCAATACCAGTATCCAACGGAAATGAAACTCATATCCATGATCTTGTGCTTTGCGACAGTCCTTCTCCAACTTGTTGACAAGGTAGCTTGCCCAGTTCATTTGCATTCCTTTGACGAAATTCCCTGCGAGCTCTACTACAAATCCAGTGACCTGCGTCGTATGGTTCTTTCTGATGATCTTACCAGCTATAAGATGACAAGCTAGGCACACTGTGCCATCTTGGATGGAGGCTACCTTGTAGCCTCACTTTCCCTTCTCTACATTGCCATAGTCTTCCTTTATACGTTGTGCCAGGGAGCGATCTGCGACCTTCCCTGGGTAGAACTGTTGAGGGTCCGATCCCTGCATGCTCAGTCCTGTGATGAGGTGGATCAATATTGGATCCATAGTGACACATTGATAAATCCATAGATAGCCTCCATGATAACACGACAAGAGGATTTTAACGCAAGCGCTAACCTCCTGATGTTGGCTGAAGTGGGGGATCTTCATTACATTCAAGATCATGGATTGCACGAGCTCCTTTATCCATGGCTGGGAGACTATGCGCTGCTTCTTCCCAGTCATCTTCATCAAATACCGATGCGACATGAGCATCGCGTAATTCTTCTGGTCTCCTAGGTTGAAGATGATGTTCTTTAGAGCTGGGGTATGTCCTAACTGGGGTCTAACTATGCGTATCCCCTTCGGGAGGTACACAGTGATCAACGTGTATTCAAAATCCCATGGGATGTTGTCACGGTTAACTGCACCAGCCAAAGGCAGGATGTAGTCCGACAAGACCGACGAGATCTACTTCATGTTGGCCAGATCGTCGTGGTGCTTTCTTCGCTTCTTAGTGGTGCGGCCAGAACGCCGTCTAGTCGATGGGGATGCTTGCAATCTACCAGTCGATGATGCCTGTATTCCAACATACATGACTCTCTTAGTCATGAGGTCTACAAGTATTTCCTCTACAAACTTCTCTAACGCACTATGTTTGCCCGACATTCACACTTGTAATAAAATAACTCGGGTAGGAGAACAGACAAACGCGGTAATCAGGCGGATGGCGAGGTCTAGAGAGCACATCGCGATACAATGGATTCTCTATAAGCTCAGATATATTGGTTTGCAAAAAGTGGTCCCGACGCAACGTCCAACGGGTTAAATAAGAAACGTCATAACAGATTCCTCCAATGGGCAGGAATGCCTTAATTAATATGAATCCATCCGTTATGGCACGGTCTCAACGGTCCAATGGCGATCTTTCCGGAAATAACTACGTTTCTAGCCGTTCTGGAGCGTTAGTCTAACGATCGGGGCGCCTCCAATGGTCATATAGCTTCTTCATGGTGAAGTCCCATTCTGTGTAGTTCTGCTATTCCGATGAGGTTCAAGTTCTTCAAGCCTGTCTTCTGCGAAGTCTTCTCTAGAACTTCATGTAGTTTTTCTAACTTTGCTTTCTTCTCATTGAGATTTCTTTCCTTATTTCCTATGATCTGAGTCTCTAGATTCCTCTTTCCATTCTTATTCTTATCTGTTCTTAGCATAGTGACTTCGCGCATCTGATGTTCTTTCAAAGGGTTCAGAGATAATACCTCTTTTCTTACTAGGTCTTGGGTGGACATACTTTCTTCTTGCATGGATAGGTCCTTCAATCCTTCTTGCGCTCTTTCAAGGTTGACAACTACTTCTCTTTCGTTTTACTGCTTCGACTCAACTTCTCATTCTTCTATTAGTCGATCTATTCTTCGAGCTATGAAATCCCTTAGTTCTTGCCTTTTCTTTTCTATGGCTTCCTCCTCTGTTTTCCTTCCGATCTAATCCTTCTCAATCCAAGTCTTTCCTAATAAAAGTGGAAAAGGGACGTTGTTCTCAACAAACCTAATAACTTCAAAATCCTCTTCTGTTGACGTCTCTTGAGAAATCATAGGTATATTAGTAACTCTTCCACATAGGGTTATCATCTTTCCTTTAAAGAAGCCTATTCTTCCCAATGAAGGTATCATAGCAGGCTTTCCCAAAATTTTCCAAGTGCTTTCTGGCATAATATTCACATGTGTTTCTTCATCCAATACATAGTCTATGTCGAAGTCTTCTATTCTTGTAACTATGCACTATTTTTCTTTCAGGATCTCTGGTAAACTGATGTCTCTGTGATCATCCATTTCTTCTTTTAACTTTTTTAACATAGTCTCAGACTCTTTTTCTATATGATTCTTTAGCATATCCTTAGTTTCTTGACCTTCTTTATAGTCTTCTTGTCTCATGTTCATCTTTTCAACTTTAGCAATCATCCTTGGGCAATCGTCAACCTCATGACCAATAGATTTACAACAAAGACAAAGAGGGCCTATACCAGGGAATTCTTCAGCGAGATGTCTCGATCTTATGCAATTATAACACATTGTCAATCCTCTCTTTATTTTAAATGATCCCCAACCTTTCCTATACTATGCACTAGGATCACAGTGATGGACATGCATTCTGCAAAAATTCCTTCTAGGTTCCTGCATCCACTTATTAGTCCAAAAATTCTTTCTATGCATGGGAATGACTTATCTTTCTCTATTTCTATCAAATTTATTCAGATTTGTTCTTTATTCTAACTGTTCCATAACATTCAGGTTAGAATAAAATCTATCAAGCATACCTAGATTCATACTTTCGAAGCAAAAATTTCCACTTATCTTACCTTTACGAGATCATAAATATTTAAGATCTTACCTTCTTTCTTCAGATCCCGTTCCTTTCTTAGCACTGAGCTTCACAAGTCAAGTAGAATAATGTGCACTACAAAAACATATCTACACACATAGCTTTCTTTTCTTTAGTTCCCAACAATCATAGTTTCATTCCCGACAACAAAACCATTTGTTGGCATAGGGGTAGACCCAGGGTTCAACGCTTCAACAATGCACCAACAAAACCCTAACTATCGACCCTTTCGGAAACACCTACGAAGCAGATGAAGTCTCACCCGAGGTAGAGGCAGGGTGGGTTGCAGGACTCAGGTGTCTACAACCAATCTGGGACACAGATCTGTGATTACAACATTGAACATAACACTTATCCAACAACATGCATTAGTTCTTGAGCTACATTCACATCGCAGATCAACCCCTTAATACATATCAACGGAGTAACAATACCGATCGAGTACTTTCCATCACTTAGCACATAACATTAGATCAGATATAACATTCATTCACATCATTAAGCACTAAGGTACAACATCAGATGCATTCATTATACATAACATCAATGGCACTAAGAAAATAATCACATAAGCAACATCGCACAAAGCATATGGAGACACAATATATACGTGGTTCACCCTAGTGTGGGGCTACATCCACCAACTTATTCTTCTTCTCTATTAGTCTTCAAGTTCCTTACATTCCTTTGCTCTTGTGCACAAAGCCACAGAGCCTAACTTCGTAGTGGACAGGAGTTTTGCGCACCGCGCACTAGATCCACCTTTCTCAAAATCAGGTCAAGGCACAGAGCCAACTCCTCAATAGAACAGAGCACTTACACACAATGTCTGTGCACAAAGAAACTTACAAAAACACTTTCACTTAGCTCTGCAAGCTCTTAACACATTCTTTCACAAAGCCAACCAGATCTCATAGTTATGCACTAAGCCAAATACAAGTCTTCATGCACTAAGCCAAACTACAGTGCACATAGCCAACTCTACTATTGTGTTTCTTACATCGCCTATCTACTTATTTATATCATTACAAAAAGGCCTAATCATGGGTAAACCCATGGGAAGACATCCCATTCACGTTACATAAACCCTAGAAACCCTTTGCTGGGTCCACAAGCCCGCAAAACAAGCAAGATCCCGCGATCTCCACTCCGCCTGGGCGCTCCATCTTCGACCAGCCTGTCGAAGTCCCAAAAGTGGTTAAACACAACCAATGTTTCCACGAAACTTGGTCAAGGGGCCACACACAATGATGCAAATTTTTATTTGTTTTAGGTAGGTCACCATGGAGACTTGGTTGGTGGATAACGGAGCTTCTCATCATATGATAGGGTCACAAAAATCACTCACCAGTTTGACAAAGGAGAACTCACGATTGCAAGTGGAGCCTGGAGACAATGCCAAGTATGCAATCAAGGGAGTTGGAACAACTTCGTTTCAACTGAAATCCAGAAAGCCTCTCAAGATGAGTGAGGTTTTGTATGTAGTTGGACTAAAGAAGAACCTACTTTCTATCTCTGCCATGGAGGACATAGGATATGCATTGACATTCATTGATGGATAAGTTCTTTCCTTCCAAGAGGATTGAGTCTTGACTCAGCAAAAGTCACTGGGACTCATGATGGACATATCTACAAGATGACAGGTCAATCAATTCAGGCCTTGGTGCATGACAATGATAATCTATGCGAGCTTTGACATAGGATATTAGGACACTTACGTCACTAGGCCCTACCAATATTGAGGAAAATGGTTACAAGTCTTCCAGAGTTTGGAACTGAACACCAGGGAGTATGCAGAGGTTTTTCATTTGGAAAGAATGACAAGGCTTCTTTTCCCAGTAGTGACATTAGGTCCAAGGAGATCCTAGGCCTAGTACATTTATATGTGTGTGGACCAATGTCAGTTCCATCTACGAGTGGTTGTCGATATTACGTGACCTTTATTGATGACTATTCTAGGAGGACATGGATTTTCTTCATGAAGACTAAGGATGAAGTCTTTAGTCGATTCATGGAGTTCAGATCTCTGGTGGAGAATCAGATAGGGAAGAAGGTCAAGGTTCTGAGGTCAGATAATGGGGGTGAGTATGCTTCCCACAAGTTCAAGAATTTCTATAAGGAAGCAGGGATTAAGAGGGATTTGACAATTCCTTTCAACCCACAACATAATGGGGTTGTAGAGAGAAAGAATCGAACAATAATTGAGGTGTCCAGGGCAATGTTACATGATCAAGATCTACCCATGATGCTCTGGGTAGAAGCATGCAACACTGCAATTTATATTCAGAACAAGAGTCCTCATAAGATATTGGAGGACAAGACTCCCAAGGAGGCATTCACAAGAGTGAGACCAGATATAGGGAACTTGAGGATCTTTGGCTTCCATGTATATATCCATGTCCCTAAGGAGAAGCAAACAAAATTAGAACCTTCTGGGAAGAAGGGAATGTTTGTGGGATACAGTGAGACATCGAAGGCCTATTTCATTTACATTCCAAGATAATTATATGTTGAGGTCAGTCGGGATGCCAGATTTGAGGAGGACAAAGCCTTGATGAGGTCTCATGAGACCACAACAGGTGGTGAGGAGCAGGAGGCTCCAAATATTGAGGAAAGTACATGAACATGCAGTACTGAGGAGCAACCCTCAGAGCATGAGGAGGAGTCATAAGAGCTTGTGGAACCAGGGGATCCTCCTAGTGACGAGGACACAAGACCTATATGAATTTGGGATACCTTGAGAGATGTAGAGGGGAATACAACTCCCATAGGAACCTTCAGAGAGAGTAGGCCTCCACAAATATTCTCCAACTATAAGGCACTTATGAACAATATCATTGATTCCGAACCTTCATGTTTTGAGGAAGCAACAAGCCAACAAGTTTGGAAGGATGCCATGATGGAGGAATACCAATCCATCATGAAGAATGAAGCGTGGGATATAGTTATGAGACCGAAAGGGAAGTCAATAATGATCTCCAAGTGGATCTACAAGATCAAGCATACTGCAGATGGCAGTGTCGAGAAGTATAAGGCAAGGTTCGTAGTAAGAGGGTTCTCCCGGAAAAAGGGAGTATACTACGATGACACTTTTGCTCCAGTGGCCAGGTACAATTCTATCAGGACAGTCATTGCTCCCACTTCAATCATGAAGTGGAAGATTCATCAGATGGATGTAAAGACAACATTCCACAATGATGTGATTAAGGAGGAGGAGGTATACATAGAGCAACCTCAAGGCTTTGAGGTTCATGAGAGGAAAAATCATGTGTGTAGGTTGAAGGTGTTGTATGGACTCATGCAGACACCTAGAGCATGGTACTTGAGGATTGATGGGTACCTGCAGATCTTGGGCTTCAAAAAGAGTGACACAGATCCCAACCTATATCTCCTGTAGGTTGGTAAGGATCCTCTCATATTGGTGTTATATGTTGATGATTTGTTTCTCACAGGAGCTGAGAATCTCATTACCAGGTGCAAAAGGGAATTAGCCTCAGAATTAAAGATGAAGGATATTGGATTGATGCATTATTTTTTGGGATTAGAGGTGTGGAAACAACCAGGCGAGATCTTCCTCGGACATGGGAAGTATGCAATTGAGATAGTGAAGATATTTGGAATGATGGAATGTAAGTCCATGACTAAACCTATGATGACCAATCTAAATACGTTGGGGGCCTCAGATTTCGACTTGGTGGATCTCACGATGTACAAGCATTTGATTGGGTCATTGATGTATCTCGTTAATACTAGACCAGATATCTGTTTTGCTATCAACACCTTGAGTCAGTTCCTAGTAGAGCCGAGGCATGTGCATTGGGTTGCAACAAATCATGTGCTTAGATACCTTCGAGGTATGATTGGATTTAGTATGAGATATTTCAAAGATGATTGAGTGAGACTACTTGGATATTTAGACTCAGATTGGGCATGTCGTACAGTTGATGGGAAGAGTACTTTTGGTGGTTGTTTCCGCTTGGGATCAAAAATAGTTTCTTGGTACAACAAAAAAAAGACTTTCATGGCACTTAGCTCAACAAAGGTAGAGTATATGGCAGCCAACTTGGCAATTTGTGAGGCTATTTGGCTTCACAAGCTTCTTGCAGGATTATTTGGTGAGGAGTTGGAGCCTACCGTGATTCATTGCGACAATCATAGATGTATCACGATCTCAGAGAACCCAGTGTTTCATGATAGGTAGAAACACATTGAGATCATATATCACTTTATCAGAGATCGAGTACATAAGAGGGAAGTGAAGCTCCAACACATTTCCACAGATGAGTAGATTGCAAATATTCTCACGAAACCCCCAGTGAAGGGGAAGTTTGTCTACATCAGAAACAAACTAGGAGTGGTGGAGAATACCTCCCTCGCTAAGAGGGAGTGTTGATTTTGTAGCTTCGAGAATTATTCCCACAAGAGGATAAGGTGCTATGCATGTGGGAATCTATTAAATTTTTAATTAAATAAAGTACCTAGGCAAGTGTTTCTCATCCCTAGGTGCCTGAGGGGTGAGAAAGTGCCTAATGTGGGCCTTAGTCATTTAATTTGTGAGATGCAAATTAAAAGGTGACTTTATGAATTTAGTGAGGGTGAATGAAGATACATTTAATCTCAGCCACTCATCTAATCTAATCTCAACCATTGGATTAGAAAACTCCTCACCTACCTCATGAGGTCGATTAGGGTTGGAGGGCACACCCATTGATGGGTTGTTGATTCATTTTTTGAGAGAGCAAGAGAGAGCATTTTCGAGCAGCAAGAGAGCAGCCATTTCTGAGAGCTAGGGCACACATTCCAAGGCAACTTATTAGCATAGAAATCGAGGCAAGGAGTTCATCATTTACAGGAGGCCGTACAACATGGATTCCAAGGTCCATACAGTCTTTTGTATGCATGAAAATCGAGAAACAAAACAACATTAAATTATGTCTGTACAATACAGATTTGATCAGTCTATACAACCGTACTTTGGCACAGTTTTCGAGGAGGGACAAACAGTCGTACTCAGGCCATACCATACAAATTTTGTACAGTCTTTTCTTGGCACAAAAATCGAGGCAGGTTTCTATGTGGGTTTTTTGGAAACTTTGGCACAGTTTTCAAGGTGGTTGTACAACCATTAATGCATCAAGAAATTTTTTGAAGTTGTTGCATGTATTTCAAGGCATTCGTACAACATTTTGGAGGCACAAAAATCGAGGAGCAGACCTGCAATTTATTGCAGAAAATTCTAGAAAGAATTTTGAGGAGTTTGGCTTATTTCCTGTGTGAAGACTTGGCACGGTTATCGAGATAAGTTTGTCATTTAAATTTATGAAGATGAATATGCTGTAATAGGATTCTCTGAAGCTCCTAAATAATAAAATTCTCCCTCTCTCACTGGTTTTCCCCTTGTGGGTTTTTCCAGGGTCAAAGTTAGACCAAAAATATATGTGTCAATATTTTCTGAGTTTTATGTGTTGCTGATATTTTATTTCTGCGTTATAAACAATGTTCAGAATCCTCATGTTTCAGTTCTGAAATTAATTTTCTATTGTGTATTTAATTGCTGATATAAAATTGGGTTTGGGCATTAAACATTGGCTGAAAAATCAGCGAGACTGAAACTGGGTTGGGGTCTGAAAATTTTACATGGTATCAGAGATGAGTTGAAAAGAAGCAGAGATTTCAGCAGTCAAAAAGTTGGGACAATAGTCACTTCACAAGGCAGATTTTTGAATTTATTATTTTCAACAGAAAAGGGTCAATGGCTACAGGTTTGAGAGTTGAGGACAGACTTGATGGGGCAACAAATTTTGGTGCTTGGAAGGAGAGGATGATCTTGCTTTTGCAAGAAAATGAGTTGTGGGACATTGTGAAAAATATCACTACTCATCCTATTGTGGTACCTACTGATGCTACTCTTCTTGCAGCTTACAATAATAAGAGTATCAGGGCTAAGATGTTTATTCTTGATGCCATCAAGGATCATTTGATTCCTCACTTGACGGGGAAGACACATTCCTATGAGATGTGGGAGTCTTTGAGTAAATGTTACCAGAGTACAAATGAGAACTAAAAAATGGTTTTGAGGGAAAAACTAAAGAGCATAAAAATGACCAAGGCTGAAAATGTGGTCACATACCTTATTAGATTGACATAGGTGAGGGATGAGCTTGGATCTGTGGCGGAAGCCATAGTTGACAGTGATCTTGTGAGAACAACATTGAATGGAGTTTCCAAACAGTGGGCTGTTTTTGTGGACGACATTGTTGCTAGGGAGAAGCTTCCCGTTTGGGAACGTCTTTGGGATGAATTTGTTCAGGAGGAGACTCAGAGAGGTTATGTACATGGCAGTTCATCTACAAGTCATGAAGAGGAGAATGTGGCTCTTGCTACCACTAGTAAGAAGAAGTTAAAAAAGGGTCCAAAGGGAGGACACTGTTAGAATATAGAAGATAATGTGCTTGTTTTACCATTGATGATACCCTCATCACCCAACCATAGGCCGAAGCCACCCTCTGAGCACCTTAACCTTGACTGAGAATTACTCCAGAAGCAAACCCTAGGCTAGATAATCAAACAAGGTGTAGCGCATCTTCCTCCAAGGATAGCATACCAAAAATAGTTGATCAAATAGTCCAAACCCTAGCCAAGAGATAGTCCAAGCTCATACTGAAAACTAGCTACTGCTGTAGCTGCACCTGCAACCCTCCTCCACATGTGCGCCCCAAACTGGGAACTGTAGTGCACACCAAACTGGGAACTGCAATTCTGAGATGCTGTCAAATGAGAACTGGTGCCCTGTATTTATAGTGGTTCTGCCAGATTTGCTGGGGCCGAATTCTCCTTCTGGATATGTGTCTGTTCAATATATTATTATTATTTCTGGCTGACTTCTTCTCTTGGAGGCTAATAACCTAATATTAATTATCTTCTTGAGCCGACAAGACTTCTAGGGTTATTAGCCAACTCATTAGGGTTTTCTCTTGCTTTCCAGAGTCTTCTATTCTCATTAGGTTCACACGTGGAGGTAAATACCTCCCGCATCTACCATAATATTAACACTCCCTCCTAGCTAGGGAGGTATTACAGGTAATGGTCTTGAGCACAAAAATATACCATTTACCTGGTAGCATCAATATAGTAATCTAGACTATCTCATGACTAGATCATGAGCATCACCATCACCATCACCATCAACTGCATCATCTCTCGAAACCATACTACATCTGAGTAATTAGACATGATGTTGGATAAGTCACTCACACCATAGAGTGATACAAGATCCATACTTATAATCTAGAGGAGTAAATGCTCTGAACCAATTTCCATCTGGAAAATCTCTGTTCATCATTCGTCTGGATGGTGACTATTTCCAATAAACTGCTGATAGTCTTCAAGGCAGTTAGAACAAAAATAGAACACAACTGTGTCTATCCATAGTAGTACATAACTACAATCCAGTGGTTCAGTACCACACCAAGTAACATGCAAGTACTTGATCAACATCGTATAGTTACGAATAGTGGAACATATCCACCACAGTAGTCTTCATCTACTATCATACAGTCTTCATAACAAACATCTGATAGCAACGTGCATAGAAACAATGTTATGATATATACTGAATTATTTGGGCCAATCTTTCACTCACATCTGTGAGCTCTGAAAGAATATATACCTCATGAACAATGGAACATATCCACCACAATAGTCTATATCTACTGTCTTCATAACAAACATCTGATAGAAACCTACACAGAAACAATGTTATGATATAAATTTAATTATCTGGGCCAATCTTTCACTCACGTCTATGAGATATGAAAGAATATCTGCCCTCAGAGTAGAGCAATGAGATATCTGGACTATTCTTCTCAAGCAAGGAAGAATAACTTTCCTGCCTTCTGAACATGGACCATTCCCCACCCTGGGCCATTCTTCCTACACTAATCAAAGTGCACCCTGGAGAGAATGCATAACCCTAAGGAATGCTGAGTCTGGACCATTCCCCACCCTGGGCCATTCCTCCTACACTAATCAAAGTCCACCCTGGAGAGAATGTATAAACCCTAAGGAATGTCTGTCCCTGATTGCTGAGCCTGGACCATTCCCCACCCTGGGCCATTCCTCCTACACTAATCAAAGTGCACCCTAGATATAATGTATAAACCCTAAGGAATGACTGTCCGGACCATTTCCTCTGTTAACCACAAGAGGAAAATACTGTCCTACATCAACCTCCAAAACAAACCATTCCTCATGTTAACCACAATGAGAAATCGCTGTCTGGCGAGGTGGGCCAGTCTTCTTGAGTAACCCTCAAGAAGAGAGACTGCCCTAGACCACTCCCCATGTTAACCACAATGGGAAGTCACTGTCTATGATACATCAACAATCAAACTACTTTCCATGTTAACCACAATGGAAAGTGACTGTCCGTCAGAAGTCTCAATCTACTTTCTGAACAGGAAAGCAATTGTCCAAGATGGACTATTTTTCAATTTTAAAGATGAATGTCTTCAATAATGTTTTCAGTGCTCTCTCATAACTTGGAGAGTCATTTCTTTCTTTTCCAATAAGAGGGAAGTTGTTTCCATGAGCTCCATCTTGAGTACGCAAAATCTTTCATCTTGGATAGAAGCTTTACCAAAATGTCTGCTTATCTTCTCATCTGTGAAGATATGTATTGGAGAAATCATTTTCTCCTTTTTGGACTTCATCATGGATAATGTAATGCTTGATTTCAAATGTACTCTAGTCTGGAACACTGTGAAGGCTTCATGTAGTTCTGAACAATAGAGTATATCATAGTTGGAAAACTAGAACATATCCATGTGGCACTTCTTCTGTCATCATGAGATCTGATCTACTGAGTAGTCATCTTGATGTTATAGGAAATCTTCACCACGCTTCTGCTATGCACTGGAGTTTCTCCACCAAGTTATCTTCTTTTATCTGCATATAAGAGTCTCTTTCTGGTATGTGTAAAAGTCTTGAGATTGCTCTTCATACGTTCTTTATTCAATTTCTCTGGAGAACATTCTTTGTATTCATCTGATGTAGAACTCCAACTCATGGATGTTGCAGATGATATAATGACTCATGTAGAGATAAGTCTGGTTTGCTGGAACAAGTAATCATCATAGCCTTCTCCCTCCATTTGGGAGAACCTATGGTTTTGGGTCTCGCAATGATTTCATTCATAAGTCTTCCATACACTGTTCTTCATCACGACTTTCAGTTCCTCTGCTTGATTGCTTTTAGTGAGTTCATATCAAGCTAGTAATCTTGTGATTCTTGATACAATGACTGGTTGTTCTGGTTCCTCTTTCTTTCTTGGAATCCTCATGTTC
>ML785822.1:207530-223029 GCA_009831015.1 Picea engelmannii
GCACAAAAACTCATCAATTAGCATTCAACATTTATTCATTACCCATTGCTGTCATTTATAACCAGTTAGATGTGAGCACATATCAACAACATATATCAACAGTATATCATCAACAAGTCATCACCACAATGAACACAAAAAACACAAGATGTATGTACAATTGTCTTTTTATTACGGACTACAATCCTTGGGGTTTATCAACAACAACTGAATATAGTACAACTCTGTAAGAGAACCTGCTCTATAATGAAAGACTCAACTTACACCCTCAACACCAACTAAGATGAGGCAACAATCCTCAACAGATATCAATCTGTCAACAGGTACACGACCTGTCAGTAGTGAGCCAGGGCGCGTGTGCACGCGCCCTGGCTCACTACAGCCCGCGTGTGAACACGGCCAGTGTATAATGCAGCAAGCGTATGCTTCTAAGCAACTAGGGTTTTTATTTTCTTCACATGCTTAGATCCTCTGCAACTTGCAATCACTTTCTCTTCTGTCTTCCACTGTCCAAACTGACCCACAACCAGTCACAACACATCCAAGCTCCCTAATAGCTTTCTCATGCTCCTCAACAAATCAATATGAATGCTATCTCAATCATGTATAAACAACTAGTATACCATAGCAATCATGTCACTACTGAATCACAAGAGTGCTACTCACTCCATGAACCAAATCAACCAAACTGAACCACATCATAGAAACCATACCAAGAATTCCCTAAGCATTCAAAACACATCAAACAATAGTATCCATCAAGACAATAATGTAACCATACCGGTGTCTCAGTGATAGATCTGAGGCCACAAAATTCAGATCTGGAACCTGCCTCATCATCCAAGAGCTTGGCACCAGCTCAAATACAAATCTCCATGATTTTATTCAGTCCACACTCCCTGTACACAGTCAGCCCGCATGTACACTCACCCTATACACAGCCAGCCCACGTGTACACGCACCCTATACACAGACAACCCGTGTGGGCATCAGAAAATAGGGTTTTCTGTGAATCCGAGAATTTTGCCGTCAAGATCTCCGACATTGCCGAAACTTTGATGCGTCCATGAGATCCTCCTCTCGCTCTCTTCCTCAGAATAGATGTTCAATCATGCTCAATATATCCACACCAATAGGATGCTCTCACAAGAAGCTCTCCATTGATCCACAAAAATGATTCTTACTAAATGTAGATTTTACAAGAGATCCTAGCTTCTTATTTATACTTTCATCTTCTAGGTCACTTAAACCATTTTAGGTTACTTAACCCATTTCTAGGTCACTTAACCTATTTTCCTTATTTTAGGTTTAACCACTTTCCATGAATAGAAAGTTCTCCAATACTTTATCATTTAAATATTCCTTCTTGATTTTGTCACTTCATTTTATCATTTAAATAATCTTTCTTGATTTTGTCACTTTACTTTATCATTTAAATAATGATTTCTTATTTTCAAGCACTTTGACTTCTTTGACCTTTTGGGGTTTCAAGCCATCATATGGGGGTCCTTCAACTTCGTAGAGCCATAACTCTCAAACCGTGAGGAGTTATGTGACATTCAACATACCACTGGAAATGGCATGTCAAGCACTATCCATCTAGGATAGTTTCACCAACATATTCATTGATCTTCATCTCATTAATCCACATGCAAGCATGGGTCCTCCAACCATTCTTCTAGGATAACTCAATCCGTAAAGCGTCTTCCTGTGAGGGATTTCACCATAAGGGGACCACTTTGGAGTTCATCCATTTTTGCACCTTATCAACCATGATAAGACAATAATGATTCATCTTTGCATCAATTCACCACTGCATCATATATATCAACTATGCATCATTTATCAATGACAACTCATTGATCCATCTTCATCAATGCATCATATCAACGATCTATCTTTATCAATTGGTTTCCACTTGGACATATATCATTCTCATAAAGGGCATCATATCAATGATCCATCTTTATCAATTGGTTTCCACTTGGACATCTATCATTCTCATCAAGGGCATCATATCAATTACTTGACATCAATCAATGACATCAATCAAACCAAACCATTTCAATAAATGACGTATGATCCAACAATCTCCTAAATAATCAAACCATTGGTATCAATGACAACATGATCCAACAATCTCCCAAATAATCAAACCATTGGCATTAATGACAACATGATCCAACAATCTCCCAAATAATCAAACCATTGGCATCAATGACAACATGATCCAACAATCTCCCCCTTTGGCATTGATGGAAATACCAACATTGATGTCAAATCCAATTACCAATTATTGATGTCAACATGTAGACAAGGCATTCTCTTTATCAATAGTCAATATGAATATCTCTTCACATCAATCTCTCCCATCAATAGACATCAATCACATTTCCCCTTTGACATCAATGGAAAAGTGCCATTCTCCTCTTGGGGCTGCTCTCCCTGTCTTGTTGCTGCTGTATAATCTCTCCCCTTTTGAACAAGGGATATCAATCTGATGTAATTCTAAAAATACATTGAACATACTCCCCCTGGAATTATGCCTCTGTGCTCTTTCTTCAAATATAGGTCTCTTTTCTAGGTATGTATTTGATAAATATCTCCTCCTAGAATCATGGGAAGAAGAATGACTCCCCCTAAGGGTATGTCTCCCCCTATCTTCTCTGCAAGATGAACAATATGCTACAATATGATGATCCTTGGACCTGTTCATGCATCAAACTTGTGCTATACCATTCATCATGAAACAAAATATATGTCAACAATGAAATAGAGAATCATGAACAATATATCCACCAAGTGCATCATGTACCAAAATGTGCCCACCATGCACAACACCCATGTACATCAACAATGTGCCAAAATATATCATCCATGAAATATATCCACCATATGCCAACATGTGCATCCACCAATATGCCAACCATGTGCATCTACCAACATGCCAAACAATGTATCATATCACTCATGATACGTTTCCATCATGAACCAAGTGCCACAATCATGTATCAAACAAATACTAATGTTGTGAAAATCAAGTAATACCATATATGAGTGTACTACTATGCACCAATACCACAAAATGATGAGTCCCATACATGTATGCCAAGTCCTCCATAAAACATGTGCCAACCATCCAACTATATGTCTCAACATGTAGCCCGATCCATATGAAAAATGCATGCACCATGATATCAACATATGCTTCCAATAATACATCATAAGATATACCAGCCATGTACACCAACATCATCACAAAATTATTAATCCTAGCAGATCAACATCAATCCATACTCTTGGGTTAGTGCCATGCACCCAATATTTATTTTTATTATACCATTGTGTGATCTCACCATGAAAAACTGCAACAAACAGTGTCAGAACCTGCAATAAACAATGTCGGACCCTGGAATACAGAGTTATACCATCACATCAAACTCCAAGCCATGTGCATTTATTTTTATTTTTTTATAAGGCTTTTCAACATACACGTGGCCTGCTACACAACTGAGCGTGTGTGTACGTGAACTATTCAAGGTCAGCATGCGTGTACATGCGAATGTCACCAATGTTACCTGCATGTGCCTTAGTAGATGACACTTTTGAACTACCCTTCAATCTTTCATTCTGATCTGGCTGCTCTGTCTTCTTAACCCACTTCTGTAGATGACCCTTCACTTTAGAACTTGAGCTCTGAGTATCCATATTTTCAAAGATGTCTCCCTTTCTTACTTCTTTCCTTATTCTAGCCATGCTATGTGAAGTCCTCATCATGGACTTTCTTCTTGTGTTCCAACACTCCTAGGATTTGTGGCCAAATCCACTACAACTGTAGCATCTTATGGAGTTAGCAACGTGTCCTACTTGATCACATCTCCAACACCTCATGGTGTTATAGATTCTTCCATTATATCTTCTTTCATAATATCTACACTCAAAATATTTGTTACCATATCCATTACATGAATAACAATACCCATGAAAAACACTTTCATACCTTTGCTTTGGTGTCCCAAGAATGGCTTCTTGATGTCTTCCTTGCTTTGTTCTTTTGAAATTTTCTTTGCCTTGTGTAGATGGTTGTTTTGCAACATTATCTTCTTTCTTTGATGGACTTACCTCATGCTTCTTTGAGGTGCTTGCTTCAGCATGTGTATCTTCTCCTTTGTATCTAAGACCTGATTTATCACATGATGGTCTTTGACTTTCCAAAATCTCATCCAAGATTCGTGAGCTATTCAAGAATTTGTTTGACTTCTCTACCTTCTTTCTAAGGTCAACAATTTCAGCTTCTAATTTGCAACATGAATCTTCCTTTTCATTTATTTGACTCTTTAGTAGTTCCTCTATTCTTTTGGCTTCTTCAATTTGGGTCTTGAGATGGACAATAGTTTCAAATTTTTTACTAATCTCTTCTTCTACATTCATATCTTCTTTTCCATATTTTAGTCTTGTGATCTCTTCTTCTAATTTAGTCTTATTGCTCTCTTCTTGTTCCTTTATCATCTCCTTTAACTTCAAGATGTGCCTTATACTTCTCCTAAGAAACTTCTTAGTGTTATCCGAAAGATAGTTATAGTCTATATAATAATGATCACTTCTATATCTATATAAACCCTCTTCAATTTCCTTTTGAAGTTTTAATAGATTTACTTCTATTCTTTTCATGGGATAAATGCCATCAAGCTTTACACAAACTGTTTCTACATCTTCTTCTTCACTTGTAGAGAAAAATTCATCATCATCATTGCAATCAAGGTCTTTTGAGGGTTCTTTACCTTCATTTGAAGTATCTTCACTTTCTTCATTTTTGCCAACATCAACACATAATGCTTTGCTTTCATCTTCAAGATCCTCCTTTGTGCTATTATCACTTGATTCTTTATCTTCACTTCAAATGTTTTCAAAATCACATTTAGAAATAATACAATCAAGGGGTTTTTGAGATTTCTTACCTTTAGTGATCTTGATGGAGTGTTCTTCAATATCTTCTTTCTCTTCCTTTCTTTGATATGTCTCCTCTAGCTTTAGCCATAGATCCTTGGTGGAAGTGCATTGTCCCATGCTCTCTTTGATAGGGCTTGAGAGTCCACTAAGAATTGTCTTGAGAGCCAATGCATCATTCTTCTTTCCTTCCCTTTGAGCTGCAAACATTGACTTGTTCTTCAATGGAACATATCCACTGATGGTTGCCTTCCAAATAACTGCTCCCATTGTCTTCAAATACACTCTCATCTCTATTCTCCAAGTAGAATAATTTTCCTCATCAAGGATTGGAACTTCATCATCCATTTATGTGTCTATGGATCTCCTTCAAGCTTGTTAAGGCTTGTAGTGAAGGCCTGCTTTGATACCAATTGTTCGACACACCTACCACACTTAGAGGGGGGGGGGGTGAATGAGTGTGGGGCTCTTTTTCCCAAAACTTCCCTCTTGCACAAAAACTCATCAATTAACATTCAACATTTATTCATTACCCATTGCTGTCATTTATAACCAGTTAGATGTGAGCACATATCAGCAACATATATCAACAGTATATCATCAACAAGTCATCACCACAATGAACACAAAAAACACAAGATGTATGTACACTTTTCTTTTTATTACGGACTACAATCCTTGGGGTTTATCAACAACAACTGAATAGAGTACAACTTTGTAAGAGCACCTGCTCTATAATGAAAGACTCAACTTACACCCTCAACACCAACTGAGATGAGGAAACAATCCTCAACATATATCAATCTTTCAACAGGTACGTGACCTATCAGTAGTGCAACCTGCGTGTGCACACGCCCTGGCTCACTACAACCCACGTGTGAACGCGACCAGTGTATAATGCAACAAGCGTATGCTTCTAAGCAACTAGGGTTTTGCTTTTCTTCACATGCTCAGATCCTCTGCAACCTGCAATCACTTTCTCTTTTGTCTTCCACTGTCCAAACTGAACCACAACCAGTCACAACACATCCAAGCTCTCCAATATCTTGCTCATGCTCCTCAACAAATCAATATGAATTCCATCTCAATCATGTATAAAAACTAGTATACCATAGCAATCATGTCACTACTGAATCATAAGAGTGCTGCTCACTCCATCAACCAAATCAACCAAATTGAACCACATCATAGAAGCCATACCAAGAATGCCCTAAGAATTCACAACGAAACAAACAATAGTATCCATCAAGACAATAATGTAACCATACCAATGTCTCAGTAGTAGATCCGAGGCCATATAATGAAGATCTGGAACCTGCCTCATCATCCAAGAGCTTGGCACCATCTCAAACACAAATATCCATGATTTTATTCAGTCCACGCTCCCTGTACACAGTCAGACCACATGTACACTCACCCTATACACAACCAGCTCGTGTGTACACGCACCCTATACATAGACAACTTGCATGGGCATCATAAAATAGGGTTTTCTGTGAATCCAAGAATTTTTCCGTCAAGATATCCGACATTGCCGAAACTTTGATGCGTCCATGAGATCCTCCTCTGGCTCTCTTTCTCAGAATATATCTTCAATCATGCTCAAGATATCCACACCAATAGGATGCTCTCACAAGAAGCTCTCCATCAATACTCCACAAGATATTCACAAGAAGCTCTCCATTGATGCACAAAAAGGATTCTTACTAAATGTACATTTTACAAGAGATCCTAGCTTCTTATTTATACTTTCATCTTCTATGTCACTTAACTCATTTTAGGTTACTTAACCCATTTCTAGGTCACTTAACCTATTTTCCTTATTTTAGGGTTAACCACTTTCCATGAATAGAAAGTTCTCCAATACTTTATCATTTAAATATTCCTTCTTGATTTTGTCACCTCATTTTATCATTTAAATAATCTTTCTTGATTTTGTCACTTTACTTTATTATTTAAATAATGATTTCTTATTTTCAAGCACTTTGACTTCTTTGACCTTTTGGGACTTCAAGCCATCATATGGGGGTCCTTCAACTTCGTAAAGCCATAAATCTCAAACCGTGAGGAGTTATGTGACATTCCACATAGCACCGAAAATGACATCTCAAGCACTATCCATCTAGGATAGTTTCACCAACATCTTCATTGATCTTCATCTCATTAATCCACATGCAATCATGGGTCCTCCAACCATTCTTCTAGGATAACTCAATCCATAAAGCGTTTTCCCATGAGGGCTTTCACCATAAGGGGACCAATTTGGAGTTCATCCATTTGTGCACCTTATCAACCATGATAAGACAATAATGATTCATCTTTGCATCAATTCACCACTGCATCATATATATCAACTATGCATCTTGTATCAATGACAACTCATTGATCCATCTTCATCAATGCATCATATCCATGATCCATCTTTATCAATTGGTTTCCACTTGGACATACATCATTCTCATCAAGGGCATCATATCAATGATCCATCTTTATCAGTTGGTTTCCACTTGGACATCTATCATTCTCATCAAGGGCATCATATCAATTACTTAACATCAATCAATGACTTCAATCAAACCAAACCATTTCAATCAATGACGTATGATCCAACAATCTCCCAAATAATCAAACCATTGGTATCATTGACAACATGATCCAACAATCTCCCAAATAATCAAACCATTGACATCAATGACAACATGATCCAACAAGCATCTCAAGGTTTCATTCTTTTTCCAACTACTTTTACCTTTTGGGCCTTTATCCCCTTCTTCCCACAAGGTAAGGTACAACCCTTATATATTTGGCCAACCCAATGCCCAGACCAGTGTAATGGGATGGATGAGTGGGATAAAGATGAAAAGTGGTAAGTATGGTGGGAGCGGATGATGGCCTTTCACGAATCCCCCCAGTGACAACTCAAACCCTGGGAACAAAATTACTAGGGCATCCTGTCATTCTCCCCAGGTGTGGTCAAGTGGAAAGGAATAAGGTCCAAGCACATGTTAGAAGAAAAAATAATTAAATGCACATATCCAAAGGCTTTTGAGGATCAGAGTGACACATACCATGATACTCAGACTCATTACCTCATGGAGCAAGACCCACTTCTGCCGCAAGACCAAGCTGATGTGATGGATGCTGTTGCTGTTGACAAAGTGGAGGAACTGAAGAAGAAAAGGATGGGCCCTACAAGGCCATGCTCAAGTTGATTTGGCTCTTGGTACTCCATGTCTAGGACCTATGGGCCTCGAGACATAATATCCTTAGTTATTCCTAGTCTAGGGGATAACACACCGTATGGGTCTGTACAACAAGATAACCAGGCCACATGTGTGCTGCATGTTTTCCACACATGTGAGGGGATTTCTGAGCAGATTTTGGCCACACGTGTGAATGGAAATGTCTGCACAGGCTTACGTTAGTAGCTATACAAATGAAATCAACATGTCGTACAAGAAACCTGTGGCAAGGTTTGTTGATTGGATAAATTTTGGGAAATTTTGTTGAGTTGGTTGCTAAATTTATTAAGTTGTTAGGACAGGTTTGGTCCTTTGTTTTGGTGTTTTTCTAGTTGAAAAGAAGACTGATTTTTTCCTTCAGAAATTAATATTTATAGTGCAGAAAATTGTGTCGCAAATGTGTAAATGATTTATCTCTGATCTTAATGTTTATGCTGTTATGAATTTTCTATCATAATTTCAGTGTAAAATTGTTCAGTGATATCAGCTAGGGTTTTCTATTAATCACTAGGAAACAATTTTCAGATATGAAATTAGTCACATAGAGCGACATGTAAAAATTGACAAGGTCTAGGTCTAGGAGTGGCAATAAAGAAAACAAGGTAATTGGTTCACTTGTACGAGACAATAAACAATTTGGAGCATAATATAAAAAATCACCAAGTTATATAGCTCAATAATGACCTCTCAGACACTAGATAATCAAGAAATATAATCATTGTTGTAAAATTACATTCGTAAATCAATATACAACAACAATTAATGTTTTGCAACAACAAGAATAAATAGTACTCAAAAACATAGCAATTCAACATATAAAATACGCCTTCAACATGTACAACAATATCCAATTGCTAGATGTGAACTCTGAGTATATGAAGCCACTTTTCCAAGTATGTATGTAGAAAATCAAAGTAAAATAAGTGGTTGTAGCAAACATTTTATAAAAAAAAAATATATGT
Source organism: Picea engelmannii (assembly GCA_009831015.1). NCBI lineage: Eukaryota > Viridiplantae > Streptophyta > Pinopsida > Pinales > Pinaceae > Picea > Picea engelmannii. Next base: position 216,682 of record ML785822.1, read on the forward strand.
CGTTAGTTTGCTAAAGTTACGGTTAGAGAATTCAGTAAGATCGTTTTGAGAGAGAATAATAATTCTAAATGCAATTTTCACCACAAGAATAGCTTTATACTAATGTCGTTGTGTTTTAGGGCTTATGGAGTCAAGCATGCAACATCTTGAACATTTAACTATATGATGAAGAAGAATAAGGTTTAAACCCTAAGGTGCAAAGCCTCTTGGGACTTAGGACTAAACCTTCAATAAAATGATCCCTAGGGTGCAAATCCTCTTCATCCCTAGGTGTCGTTTTCTCTATTCTAGATATGCTAGGTCAAGGGATCAATGACTAGGATCAAAATCCTAAGGTGCAAAGCCTCTTGGGCCTAGGTTACTAACCCTAGCAAAGAATGGTCTTACAAAACATGGACAAACAAGGCGTGTGGAGGGCACAAAGACTTATGTCTCCTCCATAGGGTTTCACCAAGACAAAGTAACATGCACAAGATAGTAATCAACACCTTTAAACATTAACAATGACATAAAAATTGCAACAATTACTTATCTAAGTCACTAGGCCAGAAAAACCCTAGTTGTAACAATACATCATCTAAGAAAAGAAAAAGCATCCGCAAAGATCCTCCAAGAGTAGTGCATGATATCCAAGAGACAAAAAGAGGTAGAACAAACTTTTATAAAGTTGCACTCCCACAAATGTGAGAGGAAGTGATGATCTAAATGAGAGGAGCTCTAGCATTATTTATAAGGAAACCATAGCGCTCCAAAAGTCACAAAAAGTTAAAAGACATGTCTCTCAGTGTGGCAAACCCCTCAAATTTTCCTTTTTCAAATGTCAAAATATGAAAAATAATACATAAATGGTCACACGTGCGTTGATTTCATGCCTCCAATGGGCTAGGAGAGACTCTCCAAGGCCATGTGTCATCATTTGAGGTACAATTGTGGTGGAAGAATGCTACACCATGCCTAAAATTTATCACGAGCATCCAAGTGACAACAAAACCCATCATCTCTATCAAACCCTGGCATGACATCATAATCTAAATTCCTAGTGTCCAAGGTGCAAGGGGTGGAATCCCAAGAGGAGAACACTGCATATCATCTCTGTGTGTCCTCCAATCATCTTCCTTTGCAACGTCCTCCTTCCAATACAACATAACCTCTAGGGTGCAGAGCCCAGTGTGTGGGATTTATTCCCATCTCTGTACCACCATGACCAAATCTGTTAAAAGTGAAGTCCATATACCCATCGCCCAAGGTTCGGAAGATGTGAGAGCCACTGTCTAAATGTGTCATGTCATTATGTTTCTCATTTCTATGCTTCACACATGTCATATCCTGCAATAGAGGCACAACATCCTGGGTGAAAGCCTGGGGTGTCCTTAAAAAACAAAATATGAAATCAAGTAAGCCAATGTTCATAAGACATACCTGACCTTAAATAATCCAAAGTAAGTTGTTACTTAAGATAAAATCCATATGAACAATTCACTTCAGTGTCCCCTTCAAGTTTCACACTATCTTAGAAATTTATGGAAGTTGGAAAGTTTTAATATGGGAGGGCCTTCATCTGACCCTATTAGGTGTGCCAACCAAAACAGTGAAATAAAAGACCTAGGTAGAGGGATATGTCCCAAGGAAATATTGAAATAAAATAACCCTTCAAGAGTAAGTGCGATAGTGGTACATGTTGGGATTACTTCATGGATTATGGTGTCATTGAGTTCATTTCTATGAATTCTTTTGTGGAGGGTGATCTTGCTATTGAGTTACCACTTTCTAAGTGATACGTTTATCCAAACCCCTTTCTCTGTGTTTTATTTGTCCACTTATCATATTTGCAAGTCCCCTTTATAAGGTTTCAAGCTATAACATCATTGCTTGGGATTGGGGTGAATGTGGAAAGGGTATAAGTCAAGTTTGGATTGGATTTTGAGAGTTATTTTCTATCATTCTTTTCTTTCTTTATTATCATTCTTTTATTGTTTTAGCAACCACTTTAATCAACCTATGGGCCTTCAACCCTTCTTCTCATGAGAGAATGAACCATGACCTATTATCGAAGTTTAGTACAATGTGACAGGATCCAGGATGGAAAGTGTTAAGTATGGTGGGGAACAAAACGTTACAGTTGTGAGCCCCCCCCGATAATACCCCTTTTCCCTGGGTGGTGACAACATGAGACTAGGGAACTAATGTTGGCCACTAAGGTGAAACACGGAAACAAACATAATTTATTGAGCTAGTGTTCCATTATCCAACTTCAACCAATGATCCTCATCCACCTGCCTAGTATATTAAGCACAACACTTCGCATGAAAGAAAGACTAACATACCTCATGGTGACGTTGGCTTACCATCTCCCATACATTGAGTTGACTGGATGTGAATTGTGTGGATGATCTGTAGTAGAAGAGGCAATCTAAGGGGGGAAGTTGGGCTACTAATTGTGGACATGTTGATCATCATCATGGTCGAGATCACTGTCTTCATTGCAGGTCATGAGACATGATCTCCTCTAGTTACCCCTAGGAACGGGGGGTGGGGGTAACAATTGAAATGCAATGTCTTTTTCTAATGCATGTATGTTATATCCAAATGTATGCAAATATTGAAAATGACGAGCTTTCATTTGTATTTCATATGCTAATATTGATAATTGCAATTTAGTGATTATTTTTGTATCTTTATTAATTATAGTGTATGATTTTAACGATTTATATAGTGTATTGTTGATTTATATATTTTTTCCAAGGGAAAACTCGCGAGAAAAATCAAGGGATGCTTCTTCACATTCGTGGATGGAATTCCTAACAAACACATTGGTGTAGATTAGTGTGACTAACCCATGGATTTTTGGATTGGAGGCCCCGTTGGAAGGAAACTAGACAATGCCCAACAATATTAGTGACAACCGGTTGAACTCACCATTTAGATTTTATTGTTAATTTATATACGTGTATGATTAAAATTGATTAGTAATTTAAGATTTTATATTTTATAGAAAAATATTGTTAGAGATGAACTACATTAGGATTGAATAGTCTCAACACCATAAGAAAATTGTAAATGATTCCATATGTTCATGAATGAGATGAAACACAAGGTAAAATACCTATTTATATATAAATATAATCTAAAAGATATGACCATTCAAAGTAACCCTTTATTAATAATAATATAATAATATATTATTGTTAGTGACATGAATGATCACACAGAAAGTATTATATAGTAATATCTCTCCTAAAGCTTGACCGAGGAGTAAGGAAGGGACATTATAATTATATCTTGTCAAAAACTTAGTTTCATTATAGCACAAAATTTGACACATGATTTGTTGTGATGAGGAGATTTTGATGCACCTAGAAGATAATTCCCTAACATAGATGAGCATAAATGACCTTTGACATAGTGAATCTCCATTTCATTGACACAATTTGTTAAGGTTAGAAGGGATTAAAGAAACTTTTTGAAGGAGCGCTTGAGCGTAAGGAACAAAATATCATGTTTAATGCATTGTATGGATATGGATGAGGTCGTCCCTAATCAAAATGAGCCTCAACGGAAAGCAATAAAATAATTTTAAAAGATAAACCTCAAGTTAGAGTAGTATAAATTACAAGTCAAAGGGGAAAATATCATAAATGAATAAAAATCACGAGGAAGAGGTGCACTAGGGTTGACATGGTCATCTAGGGAGGTGCACCCACATGTAGGAGTTTGACAAGTGTTTTCAATCACCATCAAGCAAAAGGAAAGGGCTCATTAGGGAGGCACCCTAATTGGGGTTGAATACAATGAAGATCACTATATATACTTTACGATGAAGGTGCAAAAGGGTGTGAAAACCATGTGAATAAGTTCAATGGCTTAGTTATATCTAGCTGGAGCAAGGCAAGTAAAGGGTTTATTCTATGTGAGGTTCATCATCATATTTTTATCTTTCATGGCTGAATTTTGTCGCTAAAGTTTCCCTTATAAATATGCTGTAAATACCTTTTGTAGAAGGGGAATTTTTTCTCCATAAGGAATGGTTAAGGTTGAGGTTAAACCCAGGGTTAATGTTGAAGTTAAACTCTCCTCATATCTTGTTGTTGGTTATTGATAAATATATTGTTTTCCTCCTATCATTTCTACTCTTTGAAAGGTTGTTGATATATTTATTTGTTCATTATCACACACCTTTATTGCTGATTTATAATGGTTTGATAAGGCACACCTTTGAAAGGGCCCTTTTATTTTGGCATATTGTTGATATTCTATTTGGTTAAATAGTACATGTTATTAACAACCTAGTTATGCCTCCATTCATATTAAACTGAACCCACTTGAATCTTATCCTAACTTCGTTGCCCAACCAGGTTGACATTGGTCCATTATTTCACCCACTTATATCAAATAATATCATAATATTTCTTAAAGTTTCCTCCCTTGCATCGAAGGAGAGCCAACCTAAAGTGATAAAAGTGTTACGAAGGTGACATTGGGTAACCTTCTTGAGTTTCCCTAGGGTTTCACTTGTTTTAAGGGATTGATGACTTAAAGTGTAGGGTTGGGAGGTAAAATGGCAATTGTTGAATATAATATTGACGAGATCCATTCTCATCATGTAGACAAGAGATGAGGAGTTCAAATGACATCAAAGGTTCAGGTGGAGTTGCTTTCTTTGTTAGATATTCACTTCGAAGCAAGATTTCCTTGGTCGCCTCAGAGGAGTTTTCTAGGTTTATGTGGGTTCGGGTTTGTGGTGTTTTCCTGATCCCAAGGTACATTTACATTTCCTTTAGTTACTTCCCTCCAATGTCCTCATCATATACCATTCATAATGGGCATGACGAGGACCCCTTTATAGACTTGTATGCCAACATCATCCAATACATGGTGGTTGGAGAAGTGGTTCTCCTAGGTGACTTCAACTCCCACACCATATTCCTCCATATTCCTCTCCATGATCAACCATATGACATGTTCTGCATGTAGGAGATTGATCCATAGTAAGTGAAACTTCATCGGATGTCAGACGATGCATTGGGACCTCTCACATGAAAGATTATATAGTAACAACTCTCCTAAATATTGACTTGGGAGAAAGGAAGGGACATTATAATTATATCTTATCAATAACTTAATCCCACTATCGTAAAAAAGTCTAACACATGTGACCTGTTGTGAGGAGGATATTTTGATGCACCTAGAAACACTACTACATTGGGCCCATTTTTCGACAATTTATCGATGCAAGTTTGTAGCCACAATGTCTCAAGTACAATGAAGGCTACAACCCATTGTTCTTCATGTCACGTCCGTCACAAGTACGATGATACACATTTCGTCTCTAGATAGTCACAAACGTTTGTCGTACCATCGATTGTTGTGCGTCCGAAAACTAGTTTGTTCTTGTCGCTAGTGCATTGTAAAAGTTACTAACCTATGACGAACGTGCATCACAATCGACCAATGTCCACATCCATTGTCGTCATAGGTTTGTCGTATGATCGACCAATGTCTGTCTCTAGTTTGTTGTACCATCGACTGTTGTGTGTCTGAAAACTAGTTTATTCTCATCGCTAGTGTATCATAAGAGTGACTAACCTATGACGAGCGTGTATCACAATCGACCAATTTCCACAACCATTTTTGTCATAAGTTCATCATATGATCGACCAATGTTCCTCCTAAGATCATCTAGAGTTTGTCGAACCATCGACAATGGACCGATGAACTTGCTGTGTTTTCGACGGTGGTTGGGTCAGACGACTAACGTTCCTTTAGTCGAGCAATCGACGAACACTATCATCGATGGCTTCATGAATGGTTTATTAATTAAAAAAAAGAATTTGTATCACACCATGTTGATCCAAGAGTTTCATAAGTCCTTGGATGCAAGTTCCATGTTTTAACTTTGTTGTGGATGCATGTTCCTCCTCCATATTCCATTAGAATAATTCTTTAGCACAATAAATATGGCCACATAATCTCATATTGGATGCAACATATCATGTTTCTGCAACTCCATATGCTGCAACTCTAGACGCTGCAACTCCATATGCTGCAACTTCAGATGTTGCAACTTCGAGCGCTAGGACAATCTATTTCCACGTGGAAACACTTAACAACAAGATGTCCCATCGAAAAATAGATCACGGGCAATAGGTCACCAATATGGCTATTGATAACGTGACGTCAACCACTGACACAATGAATCAACTCACAACAACAAGCCCGAGCTACATGCATAGGACATACAACACATGAGGTAAGTGGTGAAAAGGTATGTACTTACACTTCACATATCATTTAAATGAAATTAATAATACACACACACACACACACACACACACACACACACACACACAC
>ML785822.1:239501-260411 GCA_009831015.1 Picea engelmannii
AGGAAGGTGATAAACTGCATGAGCCAGATTGCTATTTTTTACGAAGTGTAGATGAAGCTGAATTGAAAACAAAGCCCAAAGATTTGAACACTGATAGTTCATATTGCGAAATTCTGGAAGCAACCCAGGGGCCAGAAGTCACAACAAAATGGAAACATGCTGAATTCGAATGTACGAATGTTGGACAGGGTTTCAGTTACAGGATCATAGCCAGGAGGTCTTTAACATCTCATTGACAGGTGGCATAGCAGTTAAGCACATGTGGCATAGCAATTACACACAGGTGGCAGAGCATCATAGTTCGAAGTATCATTCAAATGAAACTGGCAGTCAAGGGCATATGGCAATTTAATTCCTTGAATGACAAATGGAATGTATCCCAGTCGCTGGCAAACAAGAAATTCGGTTATAGGTCACACATGGCAGGAGGTTACAGTTACCCAACCACCTCAAAGCATTCTGATGCTGCCACCTCTGTTCATTGTAATGCTGTTAACTTCCATTCGCCAACAAAACGTTAACCAACTCCAGATGTCAAAGCAAGAGTTCTAAATTTAGTTTTGCTTTGATTTGCTGTCGAATTTGTTTTTGAAACAGTCCACAGGTGTCAATCTGTGTAACTGTTTACTATTCTTAGAGTGCAGAGTCATGAGCCCGAATCTTTGAAGGCTGGGGGATTTTTTGTTATATATAGTGTTGTAAAAAACTTAATGAGGGTTCGACTGGGTTGTAAGGAGAGAGTCAGACCTGTGTGAGAGGTCTCGATCTGTAACTTTCATTTTTATTTGCTGGAGCTGAGGGCTGTGTTTTTAGCCAGAGAATGTCTCTGTATTTTTTTGAATGAATGATCAGTGATGGACTAGTTTTTCTACAGGATTCTTGTGTAGYGATATTGGTGGAKTTTTCTCTTTGTTAAATGATTTCACTGTCATCTTTTTCCTTTTTCATTTCTTATTGTCAGGAGGAGAGTAGTAGAAGCAGAATTTATCAGCAGATACTTTGTTTCTCAGCTTCTGATAATCTTTATGTTGATCTTCTAAAAGGCTAGCTTAGGGATTCTTAAGTGCTCCTATGCCTGTCTTTTTCCTCACCTATTCCTTCCTCAAACCAACACCATCAACACTTAGTATTGCTGCTACCTTGCCTTGTGAAAGAGCTTTGTCCATATCTGAGAATTTAATCACTTTGTCTAAACGCAGACCCCATTAGCCCAATGGCCCTCCTTGCTGTCCCAAATTGACCATTTAAAAACCAAAACCAAAACCCTATACTTCTATAGCTAGCCTAAAATCCACTACAAACCAAGTTAAATCCTAAAGAGAGATCCCTCTCTGAGTCTTGGAGGGCTAGATCCAAGACTCGAAGCGGTTGGAGGTTACCTCTGTGATTGCCTCAGCAGCCTTAGGCAAATTACAGAGTGCTAACAACGTCTACTTGGATATTACATTTTCCCACTTGACCATGTTTGGGGGGATTGCCAGGATGCCCTAGCAAGCCTGTGTTTGTAGGTTTTGGTTTTCCACTGGGGGAATTTCTGGAAAGCCATCATCCGCTCCCATCATAGCGCCACTGTTTCATCTTATCTCCCACTCATTTATCCCATTCCCCTTGTCTCAAATGTGACTAGATGGATGCTGAGACCCCATCAAGGGGAAGACATAGGACAGAGCTTGATCAAGCGTTTTGCACCTGAGAGGAAGAGGACGTTCCAGCAAAGGCACTCCGATAGGACTAGACCTAGGGGGAATGACCCCTTTTCAGTGGAACGCTAGCCTTGGAAGGCTTAGGATGTCCCCATCTTCACCATGATGTCATCCAGCTTCATGGACGCTTTTGGAGGCAGACTGGGCAACAGTGGTATGTGTGGCATGTTGGAGAGGCCCCCGCGGGGGCTAACATTTTGCTCCTGGATGGCTCATTTGCCCTAAAAAGGGCTAGCGCCTCCCTTGAAGGGGAGTTTACTCTCTTTTATACTTGATTAGGGTTTTTACTTGACAATTTAATGTAAAACAATATGATTTTGACATTATGGCCTTGTCGACCTTTTTATGACCTAAAAAGTAAAATTAGGTCATTGATACAGTATATATTGAGGATTTTGATCCTCATTTTAGCATCACAACTTACTCACTCATAGTGCGGTCTGATTTTTTTCACCCTATTTGGGTTATTGGCTGAATTAAGGAAGGCACACCTTTTGAAGGAAGAGATTTTTGGCATTCTATGGTGTTTTTCTTAAAGGAAGGTGTTACAACTAGGGTTTGCATGGTTATTTTTGATGAATTGTAAGTATTTTTATGAAAAACCTCTTAGATGAATGGTTGTAGTCTTATTTTTTGCATGTATTTATAATTTGCTGAATCAAAACCCTAGGTGAAAATCACACAAGTAGGTCCTTGTCTCATGTCCCCTGATAGAAAAGATTTTAGCCAGTTAAGAAGAAGAAGAGAGCCTAGCCATAACTACACTCCTTTTTCTTCCTCCCTTTAGCTAGCCGTACCATTTGGACTTCAAGAGGAAGAGGACGTCCAAGGCCTAGGTCATCTACACCTAGGGCCGTTTTCTTTTAGGGTTTGATGAAAGAGCCTTGCCTTAGCAACACTCTCCCTCTTTAAGCCCTCTTGTCTTGATTTTGTATTTCTTTTGAGCTAGCTGTTTGCCGAGAAGGAGGAGAGAGCACGAGGCCTTGCTTTAGTAACACCGGAGTGAGCCTCTCTCCCCTAGGGTTATGAGTTTGAAGCCCTGCTTTAGCAACACTTCAAACCGTATCCCTCTAGTCCTTTAAGTCTCATCCCCTTCAACTCTTGCATCCTTCATTTATGACTCCATTATACCCTAAGGCACTGATCTAAGACCTCAAAATTTGAAGTAGAACTTGATCTAAACTCTCTCAAATATTTTGAATTGAAACCCTAACTACACTAACCCTAACTCTAGCTAACCCTACTAACCCTAAGTTGCTGACGTCATTGTTGGATATTTCATCTTTATTGCAGTAACGTTTCATCTTGTGAGCAATTGAATGTGGTTTTAGGCATAAATTGAGTAAAGTGTGGGTTTATTACATTGAATTCCATATCGTTCTAGTATCTATTGGTGAAGTGACATTATTTTATTGCTATTTTGTAAACATTAACTTCGTCAACATTTACTTTCAAATTTCTTACATTGAATATTAGATAGTCTTTGATATATATGAAGTACTAACCAGAGCTTGCATATATCAGTTTATTGTTGCTTTGTTCTCGGGCGGGGATTTTACTTGGTTATCTTTGTTGGCTACAAGCCGAACTATCTTTTTTGGTGGTGATTTGTGAAGGGGGAAACCTGTCATTATCTGATTATCCTTTAGCCTCTTCAAAACCCCAGGTCACCGGGGACGTCTCCCCTGGGCCTCACCTCCCTAAAGATAAAGAACCTTCCCATCATGGTGACATTGGGTGGGATAGGTTCCTGTTATGCTAGTTTGGCCCTCTACTTTATATCCTTTTATCCTAGCTACAAACTGTGCGATAACATTTTGGTGCTGTTGCCGGTGAACACTAAGTCAAGCCTTCCTTAGACAACAAATTTTTGGTAAGCCTTACCTCATAGATTCTTTTCTTACAAGATTACCTGGCGACTCCTCTAGGGTGTTTTCCCTTATCCTTTGATAGTTTCAGGAAAATTATCTGGTGACTCCACTAATTTTTCTAGGGTGCCACCTTACTCTCAAAATCTGTGATATTTCCAAGTTATGGGATCATGGCACACTGGGAACAGATGTATCCGACTATTGATTTCAAAGTTTTCAAGGATACCCAATTTACTTTGATACAAAATGGCTAAACAATTTTGGCCTCCCAACTCATCGTATTGTAAATTGTTTGGATTATATGAGCGAGACAAAATTGGGAGGAGAGGATGCTATTATAAAATTGTTCTTACTCACTCTGCCATCCTACTTACAAGATCATTTTAAGAGTTGTTGCAAGGACAAGGGTATATCATCTTTCATACACCTCATCAGTAGGTTTATAGACCTTACTAAGCCACATTTCCAAACATATGAAGATGTCCTTCAAAACCTCATGGTAGCCTTAGACGACAAAGGATTCACCACTGAGATTGTAGAATATCTCAGGAAATCATATCATGATCAATACCAAGAATCCTCTGATATGAAAGACAAGGTTTATGAAGACCATTATCAACCCCTTGAAGAGGAGAAGGACCTCTCCCATAATGAAATCGAATGTAGTAAAGATGTAACTAGAAAGGCATATTATGAGGATGAAGGACCAGTAACAGCTCGATCCGACAAAGATCTCCAAGATCCTATTCCATCTGCAAAAAATGGAGAGAATGAGGTAAGTTATTTTCCTCTCGAAATTTTTGATGATAGCTTATTCTATGACTCAAACAGTGAAGAAAAAATAAAGCCCTCAGACAAACTAGAAGATGATGAAGCTCCTGCACAGGAAGAAGCGAGCAAGGTGAGTTACTTCCCTCTCCAAATTTTTAATGATTCTCTATCTTATGACGTGGAAAGTGAAGAAGTTTCGGATGTTTTAACCCCTTCATGTTATGTTGAAGATAATGACTTTGTTGAAAATTTTGATGAATTCATACATGTTGGGAAACGTAGATGGGATATGATTGGATATTATGCCCATCCCATGTACGACATTGATGGTCCTTTCCAAAAGTTGCCTTTTCATTTATCACATGAAGTTACTAATGGTTTTGACATTTGGCAACAAGAACTTGACTCTATTAAGACACCCAAGGATGACTTGATGCTACACTCTCTGATTAATTTTCGGTCATACTTGAGGACTTTGATGACTATCCATCTGAGCACTTAGATTTATCCTATGAAGAAAGTTATCAACCAACGTTATGCTCAGATATTGATAAAAATGAGGAAGTTACTTCCCTAAAGCAGGATGATTGTGATAAGATTTTCACCCCCCTTTGATAACTTTACCTCGCTATGTCACTAAAGGTGTGGTTTGGAAACATGTCCCTTATCCCAAGTCTCATGTAAGGAAAAACCTAATTCTGGATTTTAGGGAAAAATTGAGTGCCTCAAGAAGAAGCTTATTATCACAATTTTCCAGCCTCCCCTTTAGGAATGGTTAGTCATCCTTTCGGTTTTTGCTAATCCCTTCTCGGGCCTCAAGTTGTGAAGACTTCCAAGGTAGCCAACATTCAGATTCCTCTAGTCAGTCTCCTGAACTTTTGACTTTTCACAATCCATTCCTGAGATGGATTGAGCACTCTCCTGAGAGTATGTATTGGGATCACTTTTTTCCTCCCACCCACCTGCATGAGTTAGACTTTGAGATTTCTGATGATATGATATATATTATAACTCATGACATTTTTGTGCTTGATTTATCACTATTTTGGTTTATGATGAAGCACAAAGGCAGGTATCGTGGGACATTGCTGGATTGGCTACACTGGTCATTTGACTACATTGAACATCCAACCAATAGGTAAGTAAAGGTAGGTACTTTGCTTTACATTCACATATTGATTGTTTTATTTCAGTATATATGTATCTATATGTATGCTGGGGTGGCATTACCACCCCAAATTTTGTTACTAATGCTTCTATCGAGATTGAGCAGGTCTACAGGTTATGCCAGAGATGCTGAGGTTCTCATGCTCTCTATGGTGAGCACATGTCCCCGAGTTGGAGCCAGATGTTATCCCCACTTTTTAGGGATAACTAGGAGATCATGTCTCGAGGCTCACAGGTCCTAGACATGGAGTACCGAGAGCAGGATTGACCTAAGCATGGCCTTGGAGGGCCTACCTTTTCTTCATCCATCGTCCTTATCTTGTCAGCAACAACAACATCTATCACCATCGGTTTGGTCCTGTATCAAAAGAGGTTCTTTCTCGATGAGGTAATTAGTCCAGGTATCATGGTATGTGTCACATTTGATCATTAAAACCTTTAAATTTATGCATCTGATTCCTTTTATTTCTAACGACTGCTTGGATATTACATTTTCCCACTTGACCATGTTTGGTGGTGTTATCACTCCAAGAAACTCCTTAGGGTTGTAGACTAAGGATGCTTGGTAACTTAATAAATCATGAATAATGAAAGTGTGGATCAATGGGATAATAGAGAGTAGCTAATGGGAAGACAACTCACAATGCAATCGAATGAAACAATGCTTTTAGGAATCAATGACTAGACAGAGTAATATCAAAAGGTATGGAGAAAACTGATCTAGATAATCAAGTACAACAGTGTGTAGGATCATACAAGCCAACAAGAATTCCTTTAATTCAAGTTCATGAGCTTAATAAGAAATTAATAATTCTTAGAAGCTGAGCTAAACTGAAATAAAGTACAGAACATGGAATAGATGAAGAAATCTGTCATTAGCAACAAAAGAAGTCTGTCTTTCTGTATTGAAAAATAAGTGTCGAAGTACAATAGCAAAAGAGTATCCAAAATTGAACCCCCTAGACTCTTAGAAAAGCTAGGCATTTATAGCCTTTTACAATCAGTTTTCAGATCCTAAAACAATGGATCTGATATTCTAAAAATAGAAAGTCAAAACTGATTTACAAAAGATAAGGAGAGATCCTCAAGATGAGGTCAATCTCTATCTTTTGGTCTTCAAACATTAGTTGAAAGTTGATGAAGTGTAGACTAGCCTTCCAAGGCTCTTTGATCTGTTCCTCTGAAAGTGGAATTCGAATTTGATGATGTGTGCCAAAAATCCTGAAATTCTACCTTTTAAAATGAGTCCAAATGTGTTTGAACAACCTCTCTCTGACCTTATCTCACAAAAGTAGCATTTAAATCTGACTTGATAATTCACCACCTATCTATTCCAAGAGGTTTCATCTCTTTCTGGCTCAAAAATTTCTGATCTGGGCGAAATTTCGAGTATTCTAGTCATTACAGGCTTTCACCAGCTAATTTACCCGAAAATCCGCTCCTTAGCTGGTGAAAGGCGGAGCTTTCACCAGCTAACTAGTTATAATTCTGCCTTCTGCGCTGGTGAAAGTGCATATTTTTTCAAAATCAAATTTCTCAGTCATAGAGAGTCTGTTTTGCATGCTTAAATAGTCGATCGACATCTACAAATCCTAATCTTTCCAATGGTTCTTTCAAATCTTCATTTGGAGCTCGAGAAGCTAGTCAAATTTCCCCTACAATATTAGGCATTATTCTTTAAAAAATGCCAGTGCATTTATGATCGCTAACAGGTGGGATTGACAGGATGCCCTAACAAGCTTGTGTTTGTCGGTTTTGGTTTGCCACTAGGGGAATTTATGGAAATCCATCATTCTCTCCCATCATAACGCCACTATTTCATCTTATCTCCCGCTCATTTATCCCATTCCCCTTGTCCGGGCATTGGGTTGACCTATTTGCAGGATTGCACCTTATCTCGTGGGAGAAGGGGCTAAAGGCCGAGAAGGTAAAAGCAGCTGGTAAAAGACAAAATCCTAGAAATAATACCTCGAGATGCTTCGCCCAGGGATCCCCGAGAAGGTAGTAAAAGTCCTCTCAGCAAGAAAAAAGATGGACCCGGAAAATAACAAAACAATCCCTAGTCATAGGATAGGGGGTCTCATCACGAGTCAACCTATTAGGTCCATGGGTACCTAACATTATGACATTGCCACCATATAGTTACCACGCCAGGGCAGTGACCTTTGGTTGCATGGACAAGGGAAAGGGGGTCTCATCACAAGCCAACCTTCTCATCTTTGTGAAAGTAGTTATGGGTAACACTGTTAGCTCTGGTCACCATTCCAAGGAAGTGTCCACTGATTAGTTCTTGAACAAAAAAAAGGGGGGAAAATAAAGGAATAAAACAAGAATAAAAAGAATAAAGGCAAGAATGGGCTTAGAAAAAAATGCATCCATGACAGGTACAACTCACCTTCTATAAAGGTACCCACAGGTAACACTTATGCATCCTTGGTCCCCACTGCACCCACATGTTTGGACATCCCCTAACCACATCACCTCACTTACATGGCTTGGATGAGATCTTTCTAGAAACTTTCCTTCTCTTGTGGACACTAGCCCAATAGGACACCTTGTCCTTTTCCCCAACCTTGTATTGCAGGTTTTTGTAATGTCTTTGAGATATTGACTGATGTATTAGGTTTTTTATGCATATGTTTAATAATATTGATGATGATATGTTATTGACATTGCTATTATCCCTGTGAGTGATGAACCCATGAAGGGCATAACTTTTGATGTGTAGGACCATGCCCAATGGACAGGTACCATTTGGACCGATACACATGGGGAGATGACCAGTTCGGACCTCCATGGGGCTGAAGATCCCACTAGATGGATGCTGAGACCCCATCGGGGGGTAGAGATAGGACAGAGCGTGATTAGGGGTTTTTCACCTGAGAGGAAGAGAACATTCCAACAGAGGCACTCCGACAATACTAGACCTAGGGGGAATGACCCCTTTTCAGTGGAACGCTAGCCTTGGAAGGCTTAGGACGTCCCCATATTCACCATGATGTCATCCAACTTCATGTATGCTTTTGGAGGCAGACTGGGCAACAGTGGCATGTGTGGCATGTTGGAGAAGCCCTCGGGGGGGCTAACGTTGTGTTCGTGGATGTCTCATTTGCCCTAGAAAGGGCTAGCGCCTCCCTTGAAGGGGATTTTACTCTCTTTTATGCTTGATTAGGGTTTTTACTTGAAAATTTAATGTAAAACAATATGATTTTGACATTATGGCCTTGTCGGCCTTTTTATGACCTAAAAAGTAAAATTAGGTCATTGATACAGTATATATTAAGGATTTTGATCCTCATTTTAGCATCACAACTTACTCACTCATAGTGAGGTCTGATTTTTTGCACCCAATTTGGGATATTGGATAAATTAAGGAAGGCACACCTGTTGAAGGAGGAGATTTTTGACATTCTATGGTGTTTTTCTTGAAGGAAGGTGTTACAACTAGGGTTTGCATGGTTATTTTTGATGAATTGTAAGTATTTTTCTGCAAAACTTCTTAAATGAATGGTTGTAGTCTTATTTTCTTGCATGTATTTATAATTTGTTGAATCAAGACCCTAGGTGACAAGCACACAAGTAGGTCCTTGTCTCATGTCCCCTGATAGAAAATCTTTTAACCATTGAAGAAGAAGAAGAGAGCCTAGCCATAGCTACACTCCTTTTTCTTCCTCCCTTTAGCTAGCCGTACCATTTGGACTTCAAGAGGAAGAGGACGTCCCAGGCCTAGGTCATCTACACCTAGGGCCGTTTGCTTTTAGGGTTTGATGAAAGATCCTTTCCTTAGCAACACTCTCCCTCTTTAAGCCCTCTTGTCTTGATTTTGTATTTCTTTTGAGCTAGCTGTTTGTCGGGAAGGAGGAGAGAGCACGAGGCCTTGCTTTAGCAACACCAGAGTGAGCCTCTCTCCCCTAGGGTTATGATTTTGAAGCCATGCTTTAGCAACACTTCAAAACTTATCCCTCTAGTCCTTTAAGTCTCATCCCCTTCAACTCTTGCGTCCTTAATTTATGACTCCATTAAACCCTAAGGCATTGATCTAAGACCTCAAACGTTGAAGTAGAACTTGATATAAACTCTCTCAAATATTTTGAATTGAAACCCTAACTACGCTAACCCTAACTCTAGCTAACCCTACTAACCCTAAGTTGCTGACGTCATTGTTGGATATTTTATCTTTATTGCAGTAACGTTTCATCTTGTGAGCAATTGAATGTGGTTTTAGGCATAAATTGAGTAAAGTGTGGGTTTATTACATTGAATGCCATATCGTTCTAGTATCTATTGGTGAAGTGACATTATTTTATTGCTATTTTGTAAAAATTAACTTCGTCAACATTTACTTTCAAATTGCTTACATTGAATATCAGATAGTCTTTGATATATATGAAGTACTAACCAGAGCCTGCATATATCATTTTATTGTTGCTTTGTTCTCGGCCAGGGATTCTACTTGGTTATTTTTGTTGGCTACAAGCCAGACTATATTTTCTGGTGGTGATCTGTGAAGGGGGAAACCTGTCATTATCTGATTATCCTTTAGCCTCTTCAAAACCCCAGGTCATCGGGGACGTCTCCCCTGGGCCTCACCTCCCTAAAGAGAAATAACCTTCCCATCGTGGTGACATTGGGTGGGATAGGTTCCTGTTATGCCATTTTGGCCCTCTACTTTATAGCCTTTTATCCTAGCTACAAACTGTGCGATAACATTTTGGTGCCATTGCCGGGGAACACTGAGTCAAGCCTTCCTCAAACAAGAAATTTTTGGTAAGCCTTGCCTTAGAGACTCTTTTCTTACAAGCTTACCTAGCGACTCCTCTAGGGTGTTTTCCCTTATCTTTTGATAGTTTCAGGAAAATTATCTCGTGACTCCACTAATTTTTCTAGGGTGCCACCTTATTCTCAAAATCTGTGATATTTCCAAGTTATGGGATCATGGCACACTGGGAACAAATGTATCCGACTATTAATTTCAAAAGTTTTCAAGGATACCCAAATTACTTTGATACAAAATGGCTGAACAATTCTCCAAGATTCTTTGGCCTCCCAACTCCTCACATTGTAAATGTTTTGGATTATATGAGCGAGACAAAATTGGGAGGAGAGGATGATATTATAAGATTGTTCTTACTCACTCTGCCATCCTACTTACAAGATCATTTTAAGAGTTGTTGCAAGGAAAGGGGTATATCATATTTCATACACCTCATTAGTAGGTTTATAGAACTTACTAAGCCACATTGCCAAACCTATGAATATGTCCTTCAAAACCTCATGGTAGCCTTAGACGACAAAGGATTCACCACTGAGATTGTAGAAGATCTCAGGAAAGCATATCATGATCAATACCAAGAATCCTATGATATAAAAGACGAGGTTTATGAAGACCATTATCAACCCCTTGAAGAGGAACAATACCTCTCCCATAATCCAATAGAATGCAGTAAAGATGTAACTAGAAAGGCGGATTATGAAGATGAAGGACCAGTAACTGCTCCTCCATTCGACAAAGCTCTCCAAGATCCTATTCCATCTGTAAAAAATGAAGAGAATGAGGTAAGTTATTTTCCTCTCGAAATTTTTGATGATACCTTATTATATGACTCAAACAGTGAAGAAAAAATGGATCCCTTGGACAAACTAGAAGATGATGAAGCTCCTGCACAGGAAGTGAAGAAGTTTCAGATGTTTTAACCCCTTCATGTTATGATGAAGATAATGAATTTGTTGAAAATTTTGATGAATTCATACATGTCGGGAAACATAGATGGGATATGATTGGATATGATGCCGATCCCATGTACGACATTGATGGTCCTTTCCAAAAGTTGCCTTTTCATTTATCACATGAAGTTACTAATGGTTTTGACATTTGGCAACAAGAACCTGACTCTATTAAGACACCCAAGGATGACTTGATGCTACACTCTTCGATTAATTTTCGGTCATACTTGAGGACTTTGATGACTATCCATCTGAGCACTTAGATTTATCCTATGAAGAAAGTTATCAACCAACGTTATGCTCAGATATTGATAAAAATGAGGAAGTTACTTCCCTGAAGCAGGATGCTTGTGATAATATTTTCCACCCCCCTTTGATCACTTTACCTCGCTATGTCACTAAAGGTGTGGTTTGGAAACATGTCCCTTATCCCAAGTCTCCTGTAAGGCAAAACCTCATTCTGGATTTTAGGGGAAAATTGAGTGCCTCAAGAAGAAGCTTATTATCATAGTTTTCCAGCCTCCCCTTTAGGAATGGCCAGTCATCCTTTTGGTTTTTTCTAATCCCTTCTCGGGCCTCAAGTTGTGAAGACGTCTAAGGTAGCCAACATTCAGATTCCTCTAGTCAGTCTCCTAAACTTTTGACTTTTCACAATCCATTCCTGAGATGGATTGAGCACTCTCCTGAGAGTATGTATTGGGATCACGTTTTTCCTCCCACCCGCCTTCATGAGTTAGACTTTGAGATTTCTGATGCTATGATATATATTCTAACTCTTGACATTTTTGTGCTTGATTGATCATTATTTTGGTTTATGATGAAGCACAAAGGCAGGTATCCTGGGACATTGATGGATTGGCTACACTGGTCGTTTGACTACATAGAACATCCAACCAATAGGTAAGTCAAGGTAGGTACTTTGCTTTACATTCACATATTGATTGTTTTATTTCAGTATATATGTATCTATATGTATGTTATCCCCACTTTTTAGGGATAACTAGGAGATCATGTCTCGAGGCCCACAGGTACTAGACATGGAGTACCGAGAGAAGGATTGACCTAAGCATGGCCCTGGAGGGCCTACCTTTTCTTCTTCCATCGTCCTTATCTTTTCAACAACAACAACATCCATCACCATCGGTTTGGTCCTGTATCAAAAGAGGTTCTTTCTCCATGAGGTAATCCAGGTATCATGGTATGTGTCACATTTGATCATTAAAACCTTTAAATGTATGCATATGATTCCTTTTATTTATAACGACTGCTTGGATCTTACATTTTCCCACTTGAACATGTTTGGGGGAATCGAAAGGATGCCCTAGAAAGTCTGTGTTTGTAGGTTTTGGTTTGCCACTGGGGGAATTTCTAAAAATCCATCGCCCGCTCCCATCATAGCACCACTGTTTCATCTTATCTCCCGCTCATTTATCCCATTCCCCTTGTCTGAGGATTGGGTTGACCTATTTGTAGGATTGCACCTTATCTCGTGGGAAGAAGGGGCTAAAGGCCCAGAAGGTAAAAGAAACTGGTAAAAGACAAAATCCTAGAAATAAGACCTCGAGATGCTTCACACGTGGATACCCAAGGCCTCTCAGCAAGAAACAGGAGGGACTCAGAAAATAACAAAACAAGACCTAGTCAGAGGTAAGCACTTCAAAACTTATCCCTCTAGTCCTTTAAGTCTCATCCCCTTCAACTCTTGCGTCCTTCATTTATGACTCCACTAAACCCTAAGGCACTGATCTAAGACCTCAAACGTTGAAGTAGAACTTGATCTAAACTCTCTCAAATCTTTTGAATTGAAACCCTAACTACACTAACCCTAACTCTATCTAACCCTGCTAACCCTAAGTTGCTGACGTCATTATTGGATATTTCATCTTTATTGCAGTAACGTTTCATCTTGTGAGCAATTGAATGTGGTTTTAGGCATAAATGTAGTAAAGTGTGGGTTTATTACATTGAATGCCATATCGTTCTAGTATCTATTCGTGAAGTGACATTATTTTATTTCTATTTTGTAAACATTGACTTTGTCAACATTAACTTTCAAATTGCTTACATTGAATATCAGATAGTCTTTGATATATATGAAGTACTAACCAGAGCCCGCATATATGAGTTTATTGTTGCTTTATTCTCAGGCAGTGATTCTACTTGGTTATCTTTGTTGGATACAAGCCGGACTATCTTTTCTGGTGGTGATCTGTGAAGGGGAAAATCTGTCATTATCTGACTATCCTTTAGCCTCTTCAAAACCCCAGGTCACCGGGGACGTCTCCCCTGGGCCTCACCTCCCTAAAGAGAAAGAACCTTCCCATTGTGGTGACATTGGGTGGGATAGGTTCCTGTTATGCCAGTTTGGCCCTCTACTTTATAGCCTTTTACAGAGTATATCATGTGTAAATTATCATTCATTCATTTGGTTAATAAAATTTCTCATTCTTTTCTCTCCAATTTTTCTCTCGTCTTCTTCATTTTGCAAGCCATGTTCAGTCTTATGCTAGCTAGATCTCTTGTGAAGGTACTCACCACATTGTACATGGTATGAGAGCCCACATACTGCTAGGAAGAAGGTGCACTAACACTTTTATTTGCAGGTACTGATGATTGAAGAAAGCAGGAAATCTGGATTACTCACAGACAATACGTCTTACGCCTCACATTATCTCCAAGATTAATGTGCCACATATCCATCAGCCATATAGCAAAGTCCACGACATGGGTAGATCTGATTTTTTGTACAGAGATGCATTGCATAGGAATGACCACGCTCGCCAAAAATATCCAATACCCACATCGTATTTTAGGAGATAAAGTTGTTTTATGAGATCTATAGCTATCACAAATCCATCAACAATATCTTGAAATATACAATCTGGGTTGATCTGATTATTTATGGAGAGATACATTGCAGATGGGTTCTCATTCTCATAAAAAATCTCCAATACCCACATCTTATTTTAGGAGATACAACGATTTTATAAGATCTATATTGCATGCAACAAATGAACATAACCTCATATCGCTACTTCGACAAGCATATCTCATTGATATCATTCATTGGGAGAGAATCATTGTAATGGAGGACAAAGATGCAATTATCTTGACCCTTCATGGTATGAATCTAAAACTTGTCAAAGAAGTTAGCAAACTTCGAGGTGAACAAGAGAGATCCAAGATTTGGATTCAAAACATGTGTTCCTATTTTTCCAAGGATTGTGGACTCATTGAGAGTCTAATGGAGGAGAAACAAGCTCAAGTTTATACTTGTACCACCCACATTAATGATATGGAGAAACAATTCACTCTTCTCAATGAGCATATTTTGGCTGATTTAAAAGAGAAATAAGATATTATTGCTTGTTTGCAGAAAGATCTACAACAATCTCTTGCTTCTAATACTTCTTTTGCATTGCTGACCACTCCTAAGTTTCCTTCACCAACTTTTTAGTTTCACACTTGTGGTGTTGGTTCAAAATTGATGCATAAGATGGGATACATTGGTGGTGGCCTTGGTAAGAATGGAAATTGGATTGCACATCCCATTCAGCTTGTGATGAGACTAGCAAAATCCAGACTTGGTTTTGTTTGGATTTCATTGCCATTAGCAGGTTGTCTTGATATTTCAGTCATTCAGACTCAATTTATTCAATCACAAGAGTCCATCACATCATATGAATCTTCTACTGTTGAGTTGAAACAACCACCACCTGGACCTTTTATTGATACAACTTTGGATCTTTCACAACCATATTCAACACCAACTTCAACATTAGAGTTGTCAGTATCAGACTCTTCAACACCGACATTAGAGTCTTTGGCAGCAAAAGACATTTCAACATCATCTTCAGGGTATACATCCTCCACATATCGACATCTTTGACATCATGATTAGAGACAACATTGTCTTCCTTTCAGGTATCCACAACCTTTTGTCAGTTCCTCTTCTTTCAACTCATTGACGAAGAGGCGTATGCAACATCATCTTGGAAAGGTACCAACTCCGAGGATTGTTTGTGGTTGGCTTGATGATTGGTAATGGAAAAAATTGAGCCATTGTTTGAGGACATATTACATATGCGTTTTATCCATGATACATGGGAACCATTCTCATTTCTCTTGACTTGACTGATTATGACACATTTACAATTCCATTCACCACTATTTTGATGACTTTTATGGTGTTTTCTTCTATGTTTTGGAAACACTTTGACTAGAATGACCATCTTGGTGTATGCTAGTGCCTTAATGTTTGGAGAGATCTAATTGTTGTCAACTAGTATAAGCTACAACATTTTAGCTTCAACGCACTCGTTGAAGTAGATTATGATATGTCATCATCAGATCATGCTTCATTGACTTGTCATCTTTTCTTGGTTTTGGAAACCATCTACCTACCACATGGCGGATCTCACTTATTTTTCTCTTATTTTAATACTGAGAGGGGGTGGGAGGGGGAGGTTTTATCTCTTTCCTCACTTTATTTATTCAATGTTCATTAGTTGCATTGTTCATGAGTACCCAACATGGCCCTTGTTGCCGGGACCCATTCTTCAGTACCCCAAGTAGTGTTCAGGGGGAGTGTTCGAGATATTACAAACACCTAGGATATTTTTCCTTATTTTCCTATTTTTATTAGTCATTATTGAGGGTCTCCTATTTTTTAGGAACCTCTTCTACATTCTAGGAGAACATTCTCTTCAGTTTAGAGAAAGTTGCACTTAATTATACTAGTGGAAGTCACTCATGCATGGTAACCTTAGTTTTATCACTAGCAGTTGAATGTGCTCTGCTCACTTTCACATGTGTGACTCAGTTAACTGGAGATTACATGACTAGTTAACTAGGACTAGGTGGTAGTTAACTCTGATAACTGTCTGTGTGTGTCCAAATCTATCAAGACCACCGCAATGGCGCATTGGATTCTCTTCTATTGTGAGTTAGTTGAGTTATACAGAGTATATCATGTGTAAATTATAATTCATTCTTTTGGTTAATAATTTTTCTCATTCTTTTCACTCCAATTTTTCAATCGTCTTCTCTATTTTGCAAGTTGTGTAGTTCTTCTGCTAGCTAGATCTCTTGTGCAGGTACTCACCACATTCTGTAATGTCCATGTTTTTTCTAGTCTTGCCTTGGTTTCTTTTGACATGTCTAGGAGTCTATAGAATGTTTCAATTATGTCATAAGATATCACAATTTGTTCTGTAGAACTAAAGAAAATTCAAAATATTCAATTCAAAATATTCAATTCAAAATATCATATATCACCTTCCAGGGCTAGGTGGTGTCTTCCATTCATGTCTCAATGCACTCTTCTTTGCGGCGTCCTATATATTCTTCCATTCCCTCTCAGGACTGGCCATAGGATGATCATACTTAGGGTTCTTTTTCAATTGAACCCTATATTGATCGCTGACATATTTCAAATATGCACTAGCCCTCAAGTTGATTTCAAACTTGTTGAACGTATCACCAAACATGCCAACCATATGGCTTATAATATTGTTTTTCAAATCTTTATTCAAGGCATTCCACCATGTGAGGATGTTGGGCCCAAATAAATATAAAGATTTGTCATGTAAGGTGCTGTAAAAAACATTGTTTCCTGCAAAATGATATGATAATTACATTAAAATAATATGAAATATGTAGGTTTCAATCAAACAATAGGAACTATTTAAGACATTCAAAAATATGTGAGATTTGTTGTATCTTCAAGGGAACCAAAATATCATCCACCAAAAAGTTGATGGAGATTTTTCTTGAGCTTTGAACACATGACGCTCCAATATAACAATGATCCAGTGGCACATAACCAATATCCTCATGAGATTCACCCTGTAGACCATCGTGTGCACGATCTAGCATGTGCGGTGGGGGCGTCTCATGACCCCCAAGAGTTTTAGTCCTTTGAGCCACAAATGGAGAGGAAAATAGCCTCATGGGGATTTGGCTTGTGTTAGGACGTTGTGGGGTTTGTGCATCACTGCTACCAACAAATTTCCCATGACTAGGATGTCCCGTCAGATCCAAAAATGCATATATAAAGAAAACGTTTGAGTATTTGTCATATAACGATATTAGACAAAATTTCATAAATCAATATACGTTAGAAAAAATCTTTTTTTAAAATTGCGCTTACCCAAAAGTTTTCTATATCCTGCATTAAATTTTTCATCCTTTCTTTGTCCTCCTCTATAGGTGGCTTACACCTAGCCAATTCAATGAATTCCCTATTTGTCTTTCGTAAGAATTTTCAAATTGTTTCCATTGGGTTGATGGAATTATATATTTTATCCCACACATCATCATGCTTCGACTGTGTGCTCGTCTACATCAACACATAAACATGTTAATTCAATTATTGTTAGCAAGAATTTGTTTGTAAATCACGGTTATACCTGATGCAAGCTAGCCGATGCTTTCCCACAATCACCTTTCCACATTATAAGATGCATGACATTTGAGAATGTTAGAAAATAATATAAGAAGCATGAGCTATTAAAATATGTGTCAAAGATATAAGAATGAAAACATTAATTACATGTTTGGTGAGACGAACAAAAGTTCGCTCACACAAATGTAATAACCAAATTTGGATTACGAGTTAAATAACCAAAATACTTGAAATATAAATATATCCATGAGGATAATAAATAATATATAAATGTATAAAGAATGAATAGATAGTATGAGATGTTGATTACAAAATGAATGAGGGCCCTGTTATCTCACAATCTGTACTCAAAGCCACATAAGTTTGTTTCCTGCTGCACCATGAAATCATGTTAGACCCCAAAATAAAACAACAACTAGATGTGCTCTTTCGGTCCACTGCGCTCCCTTCCCAATCTACATCGACATATCCATGCAATATCATGTCTACACCGGAGGCATATCTAAGGCCATGACCAACTGTGCCTCGTAGATATCTCAACACATGCTTCACTACTATCCAATGTGTTTGTCTCGAATGACTCATAAACTAACCGAGTACACTCACTGCATAACATATATCAGGTCTGGTGTTAACCAGATACATCAATGATACAATCAACTATCTGTAAATATGTGGATCAATATCGCCTGAATCAGAAAAGTCCTTGTTCATCTTCTTTAAATTCATCACCATCGGTGTAGGCATGGATTTTCAGTCCATCATCCCGAATTTCTTCAATATCTCCACTATATATTTTTCTTGACTCAGGAAAATCTCACCAGTCCTTTTCCAGACTTCTAGTCCAATAAGTAGTGCATCATACCAAGGTCCTTCATCTCAAATTCAGAAACCAATGCACGCTTGAATTCAACAATAAGGATTTCTGAATCAATGAGGAATAATTTATCACATATAGGACCAAAATCAGGCACTCGTCACCAACAATGTTGTACTATAGGTTTGGATCAATGACACTCTTGTTGAAGTCCAAACTCATCAAATATCCAACAATCATGCTCTAGGTGCTTGCTTTAGTTCATACATGGATTTCTTCAACATGCATACATGAGAGTCCTTCTCATGTGTCACAAATCCATCTGACTGCTTGATGTAAGCTTCTTCCTCAATCTCATCATTGAGAAAGGATGTATTTACATCCACCTGATGTAGTCTCCAACTCATGGATTTAACTAGGGAAATAATCGTACATATGGAAGTGTATCAGGAAACATGAGCAAAAGTCTCCTCATAATCTATTCCCTCCACCTAAGAGAATCCTCTAGTCACAAATATCGCTTTGTACTTCTTGACACTTCCATTAGCTGCATGTTTGATCTTATAGATCCACTTAGAAGTCACTACAGACTTCCCTTCCGGTCTCAGAACAATATACTACACATCATTCTTCATGATGGAATGATACTCTTTGGTGATGGCATCTTACCAAACCTGCTGACCTATTGCTTCTCCATGACAAGAAGGCTTAGTATCAATGATGTAGCTCATAGCTGAAATATAGCTCGAAAATATTTGTGGTCTCTTTCTCTCTTAGAATGTACCACGAGGAGTTGCATGTCCCTCTGCCTCTTGCATATTTTGTCGAGCCCAAGAAGGCTATTTATGGCCTACTACAATGTCTTTGGGAACATTAACTGGATCAATAACTATCTCCCTTTGAACTACTGAAGGGGGAGAAGGTACTGTCTCTTCATTCTTCTCACTTTCAATCTCCATCTGATATTCTATGGATCTCCAGAAGGATATCTCTTCCTCAAAGGTGACATCTCTTCTAACCTTGATTTGTCTCTAACCAGGGATGTATATCCTATATGCCTTCAAAGATTCACTGCACCCCACAAATGTACCCTTTCTGCCTGAAGGGTCTAGATTGATCCTCTTCTCCTTGGGTACATGAATGCATATTGAACACCCAAATATCCTGAAGTGTCCAACCTCAAGCTTCACTCCGGTGAAATATTCTTCGGGAGTCATGTTCTTCAAAATCTAATGAGGACTCCTGTTCTGAATATACACAACTTTCATGGATTCTTATGCCCACAAAATAATAGGTAGATTCTAATCATGCATCATCGCTTTGGTTTCCTCAATAATGGTTTTGTTCTTCCTCTTTGCAACCCCATTTTTCTGAGGGTTATAAGGAACGATGTACTCCATCTTGATCCCCACCTTAATACATAAATCACTAAAATCCATGGAGGTGTACTCTCCTCCATTATCTGATCTCAACACCTTGATCCTCCTCCCGGTCAAGTTCTCAACCTAAGATTTAAACTCTTGAAATCTCCCAAGGACTCGATCCTTGGTCTTCAAGAAGTAAATCCATGTCTTCCGAGAGTGATCATCAATGAAGAGCACATAGTACAAATATTTGTTGAAGGAAGAAACAATCATGGGTCCAAAAACATCTAAATTTATCAAGTCCAAGATCCCCTTGGATCTGCTGTCACTACTCAAGAAAGACCACTTGACATTCTTTCCAAGAGAACAACCTCTGCAAACACCATTATGCTGAAAATGTATCTCTGGAAAGCATGTTACCATCTTCCCTAGAGAGGGAAGGGATCTATAATGTAAATGAGAAAACATCCTATGCCATAGCTCACTCAAACTGACAGTATCATGTAACAGGGCCTGGATTGGTCGGATAGTCAATCTGTACAAACTGTTTTCTCGAACACCAATCACTCGGGCAGAATCCATGTGTGATTTCTTGTGCCATGCAAGAAATTTTCCTTTAGAAAAGGTAACCTTGTAGCCTTTATCCTCTAAGGAAGAAATAGAGACAAGGTTAATTTTCATCCTAGGTACATATAGTACCTCACTCAATATAAGTGGTATGTCAGAATCTAGTTGGAATGTAGAAGTTCCAACTCCTTTCACAATATATCTAAAATTATCACCAAGTACAACATGTAGACGAGACTCTTTCTCAACAAGGTTTGTAAGATGTTCTCTGTATCCAGTCATGTGTCTGGAAGCACGAACGTCAATCAAACAAATTTCACTATCTGTAGGAACCATACAAGAGAGTGTTGATATGAAGAAGATGTTGGAAGATTGGTTGTTGTCATTGATGTCAACCCTAGTCATGGGTTTTGGACCGCAAGATTGATGAAGGTATTTGGACATGAAGAAAAATGCACATGAAGATACAACACCCATGGATGGATAGTATACATCATGTTGTTTCCGGTGGTATGTGGCA
>ML785822.1:275112-289718 GCA_009831015.1 Picea engelmannii
AACACTCCCAGGAATTAGGTGAATTTCATGATCATGATTTCGAGTGGGTGGAAGACCTTTGGGAATATCTTCAAATACTTTGGAATGCTTATCAATGATCCCTTGGATATCTTGAGGAATAGATGGCTTAGATGTTTTAACATCTAGTGAGCATAGTTGTGTAATAACGCCTTGATGCCCCTTTTTCAATAATTTTGTCATGCCATTAGAGCTTATCACCTTACCGGGTTTCCCTGTGATACGTCTTAACTCAATTTCTTTTCCTTCCAATGAACATTTCATGAAAAGTTCTTGAAAATTAAAAGCCACTGTTCCTAATGATTGTAACCATTGGATTCCTAGTACAACATTTGCACCACCCATGGGTATAGAAATCATTGGAGTATTCATTACATATTCCCCCATAGTAAGATTGATATTATTTCATTTTCCTGAGCAATTGATAGTTCCTTCATTTGCAATCATTACTTGAAACTCTGGCGTTGGATATACAAAGCAATTGAGATCTTTGGCTAATTTATTGTGAATGAAATTATGAGTACTGCCAGAATCAATTAGGACTATTACCTTTTTCTTTTTGATGTATCCTTCGATCTTGAGGGTTTGAGGAGTGCTAATTCCAGACAATGCATTACACGATATCATGAGAGTCAACTCTTCAGACGAATTTGCTTCTACATTTTCATCTTGAGATGGTTCTTGTTCTTGTTCTTCTTCCTCTTCACAATCTATGTAGAATAATTTCTTCTCACCACACTTATGCCCCTTACTGTAGTTACTGTCACAATTAAAGCACAAACCTTTTCATTTTCTTTCCTCCAATTGTTGAGGTGTCAACCTTGTAGGTTGAGGTTTTTTAGAAGAAGGAGCATTGTTCTCTCTATATATGTTAGGATTGGTCCGTCTAGTAGCCATAGCCATATTTTTACTTTCCACATTTCTTTCCACCTTAAAAGCATTCTCCAATGATTTGGGTTCCCAAAGGTGAACCTCATGTTGAATGTTATCCTTTAAAGTTCCTATGAATACATCAATCAAGTGCTCATCTAGAATATCTGTTACCTTTATATTCAATATTTGGAAGTTCTCAATGTGGTCGGTAACTGAACCCTTTTGCTTGAGATTTATCAATTGGCTAAAGAAGGTATTGCTCCTTGTATCCTCATAGTGTGCTATCATTTCTTCCATGAAAATTGTTCAAGTGACGAGTGATTTGTGAGAAAACATCCATTGATACCATACAAATTGATTGGGTTATAAATATAAAGAATCAATTCGTACCTTTTGTGTATGTGGCACANAAGAATTGCTCCATCTGAAGTATCCATGTGATTGGGTCCTTGCCATCAAACTTCCTCATATCGATCTTAGGAACGTGGTTGGTCTTCAACCCAAAGTTGGAGTTTCTCCATTCTTGATTCACCTTCCTTGTGTCCTCATCATGAATTTCATGGTATGCATTTTCACTTTTAGGTGTCTTCTCTATTACGGAAATTTTCAATACTTCCATGATCTCCTCTTTTAATCCATCCATCTTAGTATTTATTGCCTCCAACTTAGCTTCCATCTCTTGTAGTTCATCTTTTGTTACTATATTCTTTTGTAAATCATTTATGTCCCTACGCATTTCTTCACCTTCATCAAGAGTCCAAGTAGGATTGTCTGGAGGCTTATTTGGTGTATAAGTTCCCTTTTCGGGTGGCATGTTGGCCAAGTATCACTTTTGAACCTTGATTTTGAGGTGGTTTTGCTAGACAATCTTTCTTCTGTTGTATCTCCCAAGTTTTGTCCCTTATGGGTATGAAACTTTATCTTATGTATTTCTCTGATATTTCTTCTTTGCAATGCCATAGGTCTGATCAAAATTGGATGTTCCAAGTGGAATTTATGGTAACTTCCCCACAACTTTCTGATTTTTGGCCTTTCCAGGAGATCTCACTTGTATAGCATGCCCCGCACAAAATAATTGATATAAAATTTTGAAACTCATACCAGAAATACTAAAGACTGTCCACTATCCAATGAAATTGGTCTCACTCAATTTGGATACTCTAGGAATAAGTTATGATTGTTTTACCTGGAACACCTTCTTGAGACTAGTCAATAGGACTAGTTAGATACCCTATCTTCCACAGGGTCTATCTACAAATTTAAGATGACCCAGAAGTTGAAATTTTTACCATAGATACCTTACTAATTTTTGTGAATATCCTCTAGATTTCAGGGTCTGAAACGTTACATAAAATGTTTTATAGTGAAAATTCTGCAATGAATCAGTTCAAGACGATTCCAGAACCCTATCTTGAATAGGCTATATCTCCGAAATTATAAGGCCTCAGGAGCTGAAATTTTAACCCAACGTACCTTGATCTGTCTACTAAATATCCTCCAAGACGTTTATTTTGAAATGTTGTATAAATCAAATTATAGAAAAAATTCGAAGGTGTCTCAGACGTAGCAGCGAAACCCCAAGACCTTGAGCTCTTATACCATATGTTAAGAACCAAATATCAATATAGCATAGAAAAACCTCAGAATAGGTACTCAACGCCTTGAAAAAGAGATAATTTTAGATAATAAGCCTCTTCGATGGGGAAACCTCCTTTTACCCCACATAAATGTTCAAGTACAAGATGAATCCAAATGAAAATGTCTTCTTGGTATATATAGGAGGCTAGGATGTATAATTACAACTAATGGAATAAACCTGACATAAATAAAATAACATTACTAATGTAATATGCCCCAATTAAGGGGTAATGAACCAATATTAGGGCTTAACATTTTGGATGAACATCGAAAGTGGATGCAAGTTGTCTTCCTTTCTTCCTGGTAGGAAAATTTCTCGCAATGTGTCCATACTTGTCACATATGAAACATTGAATCCTTGATATGCCTTTTCTCTGTTCATGACTTGAAGCTGCTGAAGTTTTCTTCTCTTTGAATGATTTGCTGAAACTTTTTATATTTATTCTTCCTCTCTTTGTATGAGAAGCAAGAGCTTGATTTTCATCATGATGAGAGTCTTGTACTCCTCTGGCTATCAGTCTGGTTTCCTCCTGAGTGAAATCTATCCATAGATGATCAAACACAGGTAGATCTGCTCTTCCACTGATACTTTGAAGAAATGGTTCCCAATGTCTTGGAAGAGCATTAAGAGTGGTCATTGTTATCCCCAATCCTAGGGATAACTAAGTAGACTATGTCTCGAGGCCCATAGGTCCTAGACATTGAGTACCGATACCCATATGACTTGAGATTGGACCTGGAGGGCCCATAATTTCTTCAATTCATCCTATCCATCAACACCAACAACATCCATTCCATCGGCCTGATTCTGAAGTAGCAATGGGTTTTTCTCCATGAGGTAATGATTCCAGGTATCATGGTATGTGTCACTTATACTTTCTAATCATTTGAATATGTGCACTGGAATCTCTTTTGTTTCATGACGTTTTCTTGTAAATTATTCTCTTTAACTTGTCCATACCTAGGGGAGATGACAAAGTGCCCTAGTAAGTTGGTTCCCTTAGAGATGAGTTTCCACTGGGTGGGTCTATGAAAGGTCATCGTCCATTCCTTCCATACTTATGACTTTTCATCATTGTCCCTCTCATCTTTCCCCTACCTTGGTTCGAGCATTGGGTTTTCCAAGCTAGTAAGGGTTGTACCTTGCCTTATGGGAAGAAGGGGATAAAGGTCCATAGGGTAAAAGTAGCTGGAAAAAGTTAAAAGAAAAAACAAAACCTTGAGATGTTTCACTTGGGGATTCCCAAGAAAGAAATAAATGACTTATCAACAAGAAAAGGGGACCCATAAAATAAAATAAAACTCAAGATATAGTTGGTGGATAGGAGGTCTCATCATGAGCTGACCTATTAGGTCCACAGGCATGTAGCGATATGACACTATCTCCATCTGGTCACCAAACTAGGGTAGTGGCTCTTGGTGGCATAACCAAGAGAAAGGGGGTCTCATCACGAGCCAACCTTCTCATTTCCATGAAGTGCTTGTGGGTAACACTATCACCACTGGTCACCACTCCAAGAAAGTGTCCCCTAACTATCCT
Organism: Picea engelmannii; assembly: GCA_009831015.1. NCBI lineage: Eukaryota > Viridiplantae > Streptophyta > Pinopsida > Pinales > Pinaceae > Picea > Picea engelmannii. The sequence goes on from ML785822.1 coordinate 279,182, forward strand.
CTTGAAAAGAAAAATAAATAAGACAAAGAATAAAAGACATTGAATGGTCTAGGAAACAATGGCATCCATGACAAGGTGCAACTTTCCCTCTACAGAGGCACCCACAGGTAAGACCTACATTTTCATGTTATCACTGCATCCCTTGCCCAAACATTCCCTACACCATATCATACACCTACATGACCTAGATTGGTCTTCACCTAGGAAACACCCCAAACTTGAGGAGGATTATTCCAATAGGACATCCTGAGACCCTCTCCAAACCTGGCTTGTTAAACTGCATAACGTCTTTGAGCATTTGTCTGGGTAAAAGGGGGTTTGATGCACATGTTTGGCTAATTTTATTATTATATGTGATTGACATTGCTATGATCCCTGTGACTTATGATCCCATGGAGGGCGTACTGGTTGTTACTGCAGGACCATTCCTGACGGACGGGTACATATGGGGAGATGATTAGCTCAGACCTCCATGGGGCTAAAATCCCACTAGATGGATGTTGTGACCCCAACCAGGGGTTTACACTAGATAAAAAGAAGGATGTTCCACCAGAGTCACTTTGGCAGGCTTGGACCTAGGGGATCTTTCTCTCCCCCCTGAACGTTGGCCTTGGGAGGCCCATGACATCACCCTTGTGACCCTAGATGTCATCCAATGTCATATGGACATGATGGAGGTAGTTGTGTGTTAGGTGGCACATGTGTCTTCATATAGAGGCCTTGGAAGGAATAATGTTTTTCTCATGGATCCCGACATCCCACTTATGAGGCCCAACATCACCTTAGGAGGGCATGACGTCAACTCTATTGCACATTTTAGGGTTTAATTCTTTGAATTTATGTAAAACTGGATTTTTGATGTAATTTGCCCATGTCAGACTTTTTTGACCTAAATTTTAAATTAAAGGTCATTGATATTGTATAAATAGAGAGATACAACTCTCATTTTTTCATCATCTTTCACTCACACAAGTGTGAGGTTTGAAATTTGGCCCTCTTTAAGGGTATTTGGCTGAAATTAAGTGGTGCAAAACTTCTTGGAGAGGCTATTCTTGGTGTATTTTGGCATTTTCATGGTGGAAAGTCTTCAACTAAGGTTTTATTGCTAGATTATTCTTGACGAAATAACTAAATATGCAATTCTTCATTTATTTTTGAATGGTTATGTAAATTTGCTTGTTCGTTTCTAAGATTATGAAATTTCTAGTTTGAAACCCTAGGGGAGAAGCATATGTTATTATCCTTTTCCTTATAATTTTCCACCTACTTGAATGTGATAGAAAACATCTCTTTTGAAGAATACACTAGAGCCCTAACTTTGTAGCACTCTAGTAGCATTGCTTCATTAGCTTCATATATTTTATTTCAAGCTTGATCTAAGGGAGAAGGAAATCGCTAGGGCCTAAGGTTACTTACTTCCTATCATTTTTCCCTTATAGGGTTTAGATATTGAGGCCTTAGGTTAATAAAACCTCAATAATCTCACCCATATCTTTATATTACCTATTATCATTTGTTGTTTCGTCTAAGAGTTGTTGCTACTAACCTTGACTCCATTACCCTAAAAGGAACTAGTCCACTCCTTGCAAGTGATTGATTGACCAAACAACTCTCAAACCATCTTCTGTAAGAATTTTGCTAACTCTTAATAACTCTAAATTAGACTAACTCACTAAATAATTTGCCGCTGTTGCAAAAGATTTCTACAACCATCTATAAAAACAACAAATTCATCCTAAAATCAAGATTAAAAGCTGATTAAACATTGCCATAATTGCTTCTGACAAACTATTATCATTCTGCCAACTTAAGGCTATTGTATCTTGTCATTTTTAAGCATTGTTGAGGCCTAGTTGTTGTGGATGTTTCTAAATATTCATTGTTGTTATAAATATTTACATTTATTCAGTCTTATATCAGCTTGTTTATCTTCCAAAAGTTTATGATTTTATGAAGCATTGCCATCATATAGTTCTTGCAAACATCATTTATTTTCTACTTGTTGTCTTGTTCTAGGTAGGTACACTTAAATTATATTTTTCTTCATCTCAATAAAACCTTGGAACTTTTGATTAGAGTGACCTGTGAGAGGGGTGGGACTTTATTATAACTTTTACCTTAGCCTTCTCAAACCCCCAGGTCACTGGGGACATCTCCCCTGGGGTACTACTCATAAATAGAAAGAGGTGTCCTATTAAGGTGACAATGATAGGTCATCCTCCTTGTTACGCCAATTCAATATCCCCTTGCCTTTGGCTTTGGGAAAGTACAAGTTGCACGATAACATTTTGGCGCCGTTGTCGGGGAACACTGAGTCAATATTCCTCAATGACACTTTTTTCGGTAAGCCTTTATCCAAAGCCTTATTTTCACAGAGCTTACCTGGCGACTCCACTAAGGGTGATTCCCTCATCCATTTGATAATCCTTAAGAGGATATCTGGAGACTCCACTAATATTTTCCAAGGTGCCATCTTACTCTCAATTTTGTGATATTTCCAAGTTATGGGATCATGGCGCCCTGGGAAAAAGTGTATTCGACTATTGATTTCAAAAATTTTCAAGGATACCTGCATTACTTTGATGAAAAATGGTTGAACAACTCTCCAAGATTTGAAGGCCTCCCAATTACTCACATTATAGAGTTCTTGAAGTATATAAGCGAGATAGAATGGGGAGGGGAGGATGTTTTGGTAAAATTGTTCATACTTTCTCTGCCATCATTTTTTCAAGACTGGTTTAAGGGTTGTTGCGAAGATAAGGATATACCATTTTTAGTAGACCTCATCAGTAGGTTTATTGAATTTGTCAAACCATGATTCCAAACATATGAATATTCCCTTCAAAATATCACAATAGCCTTAGAGAATGAAGGATCCACTGAGATTGTAGAAGATCTCAGGGATGTATACCATACTCAATACCAAGAATCCTCTGATATAGAAGACGAGATTTATGAAGAAAATTGTCAACCCCTTGAAGAGGCGCAAGATTTTTCCCATGATTCAATAGAGTGTAGTTAATATTTAACTAGAGAAGTGAATTATGAGGATGAAGCACTAGTAACTGTTCCTCCGTCCAATGAAGCTCTCCAAGATCCTACCTCTCCTACACAAGATAAAGAGAATGAGGTGAGTCATTTTCCTTTCCAGTTTTTTTTATGACACTTTTTTCTATGATTTAGAAGGTGAAGAAGTAAAGGAACCCTTGGAAGAACTATTTCCTTCATTTTCTGATGAAGACAAAGAGATGAGTCTTGGTGATGACGTATTGGACCCTCTCCCATTTGATGAAGACATCCAAGACATCGATTCACCTGCACAACAAGAAGTGAACATGGTAAGTTATTTCCCTTTCCAATATTTTAATGATTCTTTTTTTATGAATTGGAAAGTGAAGAAGTAATAGAGGAGCCCTTGGATTCATTAAATCCTTCATGTTCTGATAAAGGTAGTGACATTGTTGATAATATTGATGAGTTCATGCATGTTTGAAGACATAAGTGGGATGTGATTGGTTCTAATGAGGATCCCATTTATGATATGGAAGGATATTTTAAAATATTTCCTTTACAACTGTCATATGCAGTTACTGATGATTCTAACATTTGGCAACAAGGAAATGATATAGTTATAGACATCTCCAAGGGTGACATAGTTTTATTCTCTCTAGATGAGTTTTGGTCATACCTTGAATATTTTGATGATTAATCCTTTGAGCACTTGGATTTATTTTATGAAGAAGATTATCAACCATCGTTGTGCTCAAATATTGATAGAGGTGAGGACATTGCTTTCCCAAAGCAGGGTACTTGTGACAAGGTTCTCTATCCCCCTTCAATTACTTTACCTCACTATGTCATTAAGAGTGTAGTTGGGAGTCATGTCTCTCGTCTTGAGTTTTATCCAAGGAAAATCCTTCTTCTAGAATCCAAGGGTAGGTTGAATACCTTAAAAATAAGTTTATTATCTCAGTCTTTCAACCTTCCCTTAATAAATTTTTAGACATCTTCTAGGCTCTTATTGGTCCTTTCCCAGACCTCAGGATATGATGACATCCAAGGTATCCAACTTTCAGACTCTTTGAGTCGGTCTTTTGAACATTTAATTCTTCACGATCCCTTTCTGAGATGGATTGAGAATTGTCCTAAGAGTGTGAATTGGCATAATTTTGTCATTCCCTCCCACCGCCATGAGCTAGACTTAACGATTTCTGATGATACAATACATTTTCTAACTCATGTTATTTTTGTGTTTGACTTATCACTGTTTTGGTTTATGATGAAGCATAGAGGCATGTATTATGAGACATTGCTAGGATGGTTTCAATGGATATTTGAATACACCTAGCATTCAACCAACATGTAAGTACAAGTAAGTTAGGTAGGCATTTGCATTCATTGTATATTCCATCTGCATATCATGCTAGAGTAGTGTAGTTGTAGTTTCATTTCCATTTGTATATATGATTGCTTACTTTTATTTCATTGTATCATATATGAGCCATGGGTGATATCACCACCCCAAAATATTACTAATTATTTTTGTTGATATCTAGAAGATTACAGGTCATGCTAGAGATGTTGAGGTTCTCATGTGCTCTACGGTGAGTACATGTCCCTGAGTATGAGCCATATGTTATCCCCTATCCTATGGATAACTAAGGAAATTATGTCTCGAGGCCTAAGTGGAACCTATCTAAGTCATGTGTTCATGTGAGGTGAAATTTTGGGCATGGGGTTCATGACATACAAGGGATTGCCTTGTCTTATTTATGGGTGTCTTTGTATAGGGTTAGTTGCCTTTCGTTCGTGATGCAATATTTTTCCAAGCCCATTTATTTCCATCAATTTATTAAAGTCCAAACATTGGGTAATCCCCATGATAAAATCAAGGGTGAGGGGCAGTATCATAGTGTCACTTGAAAGGAGAGGTCCACAAAGTGCCATAGGGGCAACCATCAAAGTGTTATAAATAAATTGTGTTAGTCTTTCATTCAAGTGGGATATTTATTATGCGTTTTAACTTTTGTAGGTCTTCAATTAAGAGAATCAGTTCATCATTCTCAAGACCTCTCTGGGAGAGCATATAGAAGGTTTATATTTTAGGATTTGATCTCTTTTCATCTACTTTTCCCCTCTGGGCCTTTGGAATATATATTATATTCACCATAAGATTAATCATGTATGATCAAAGTTCATGAGAAAAATGGGAGTGCACTCCTCGATTTCTCATGAAATTTTAATAATGGAATAAAAAAAATTGAAGGCAATGTTTGGAAACTTACTTGGTCTAGACAACACGTGAATTTGTCACTCCAAGCTCCAGGAATCTCTGATTAAAGTTGAGAGGGTTTTCACCAATTTAGGGAAATTTTGGGTAAATTGTGCATATGACATGGTAAAATGGTAAATTGTCACTATTTAATGTAATTTTTAGACCCACGTTTCCATAGTTTTGTTATTTTTTCCTTAATTTAACTAATATAAAAATGGATTTGTAGTTTTGTTTGTGAGTTTTAGGTTGTAGAAGGATACTTTGGGTGTTTTTGGTTGATCAAGTCTTTTTCAAGAATCCAGGGAAGTATTGTTCTCGTATAACTGGCATTTTGAATAGGTCTCACACACCTTACACTTTTGCAGTTTTAGTTGAGATTTCCATTTTTCCCTAGGGCCAGTCCCATTAAATTACAAAATGAACCCATCTATCTTATTTAGAATGTCGTTTTGTTGATGGTAGAGCCTATCTTCCATGGGCGTCCTAGCTTAGAACCCATTTGCATTTTAGCGCCCTTGCTGCAATTTTTCTATTAGGCTTGGGAGTCTTGTTTACTCCCACTATTACTTTGCATCAAAGCTGCACATCTTCTTCTGAATATTTTTATAGCCATTACCTACCAGACTCCCTCTAACATATGTTGTTACTTATGTCATCACTTTCTAGATTCTTCAACACGTATTGTGTTCTTTACTGGCATATAGGGTAGGTTCCATTCCTCTAGCATGATGCATTTATCTGTATCGCTCACATATCTTCCATAGGATCCACCCCATTTGTTCATGACATCATAAATTTGATATCCTTTAAAGGTTTCATTTACGGATGGTAGAGCTTACCTCTTCATGGGTGTCCTAGTTAGTATCTCACTGGAATTTTTGACACACTTGCTGCAATTTTTCTGTAGGCTCAAAAGCCCTTTTTAGTCCAACCATGTATTTGTGTTGAAGCCTCATGACTTCCTCTCAATATCTTTCTAAATAAATTACCCATGGGGTTTCCACAACTTTTTTGAGTTTTAATTGCATTGCATATTAACCGCTTGTGCTTCTAGGCCTAATGTCGGCTTTAGCTTGCCATTGTTGAACCATTTTCTTATGCATTCCTACCTGTTGTCAACCTTGCAATTTATGCCTTTGTGACTCGATACCTTTATCCCTGGAGGAGATAGGTATGTTCCTTTTCACGCACATGCTTCCTTACATTGAGCATAGGTATGTTCCTTACGTTCTGGAACTAGTTTGATTTCCCACGACACTCGTTTCCTCCATTGTACTTTAGAATTATTTTATTCCTTTTGAGGATTTAATAACATGAAAAAGGAAAAAAAATAAAAAAACCAAAAAGAAGGGGGAAATCGTCTTTCTCTTTATTTGGCAACAATTTGTTTCCCTTGAACAAAGCACAATATTTGAGTTAGTATATCGATATTTTGGGTTAGTATTGATTTAGGAGACTTTTCTCGTTATTGAGTATAATCTCCGTCCACTGGTTATTCTTCTAGTAATATGGAGTGTCCTTCAACGCATCTTGTATCATAGATGCATCTCGTTTTGTAATCCATGCTGCCTAAGTCAATGTGTCATACTTTTTTTCAAAGGAAGTTTCAACCCGAGTCAACCATTCTACACAAATCCTTGACTTTCCATGTCGACCTTCCCGTGGAAATCAAGTATGTCTCAGTTTCACAAGTAATTTTGTACTTCACTCAGGCTAGTATAGAAGGTCCCCATTGAATTTTTACTGGTGGGTCTTCTCTTATTAACTATGACTCATTACTCTCATAGTATGACCTAGAGTTACGTGACCTTGCGCTTAGTAGATGACAAACCATCATTGGTCGCTGACTGAGTAGTTTCCCTTGATTTCGACATCAACAACAATCATCACAAATATGGATTCATGCAATACCTTGGTTTCCATTTGACCCCATTGGTGGATTCCTCATCTCTTCCAGTAGTCTTCATCATTGGATAATATTCAAAGATTCTATGTCGTGTGTTATTCCATCTGGTGCACGTCAGAGTCCTACGTCGGTGTGGTCCTTACAATATTTTCATCCGAGTCCTTACAATATTAATCCTTCTGCTAATCCTCATGTTAGATGATGGGATATGTTGGATCATGTTGTCATTGATGCCAATGGTTTGATTATTTGCGATATTGTTGGATCATATGTAAATGGTCTGGTTTGATTGATGTCAAGTAATTGATTGATATGATTCCCTTGATGAGAATAATATATGTCCAAGTGGAAACCAATTGATAAAGATGGATCAATGAGTTGTCATTGATACATGATGCATAGTTGATATATATGATGCAGTGGTAAATTGATGCAAAGATGAATCATTATTGTCTTATCATGGTTAATAAGGTGCACAAATGGATGAACTCCAAAGTGGTCCCCTTATGGTGAAATCCCTCACGGGAAGACGCTTTACGGAATGAGTTATCCTAGAAGAATGGTTGGAGGACCTATGCTTATATGTGGATTAATGAGATAAAGATCAATGAAGTTGTTGGTGAAACTATCCTATATGGATAGTGCTTGACATGCCATTTCCGGTGGTATGTGGAATGTCACATAACTCCTCACAGTTTGAGAGTTATGGCCTTATGAAGTTGGAGGACCTCCATATGATGGCTTGAAGCCCCAAAAGGTCAAAGAAGTAAAAGTGCTTGAAAAGAAGAAATCATTATTTAAATGATAAAGTAAAGTGACAAAATCAAGATGGATTATTTAAATGATAAAGTAAAGTGACAAAATCAAGAAGGAATATTTAAATGATAAAGTATTGGAGAACTTTCTATTCATGGAAAGTGGTTAACCCTAAAATAAGGAAAATATGTTAAGTGACCTAGAAATGGGTTAAGTAACCTAAAATGGGTTAAGTGACCTAGAATATGAAAGTATAAATAAGAATCTAAGATCTCTTTTAAAAGGTACATTTCGGTGAGAATCCTTGTGGATCAATGGAGAGCTTCTTGTGAATATCTTTTGGAGTATTGATGGAGAACTTCTTGTGAGAGAATCTTATTGGTGTGGATCTCTTCAGCATGATTGAAGATCTATTCAGAGGAAGAGAGTGAGAGGAGGATCTCATGGATGCATCAAAGTTTCAGCAATGTCGGAGATCTTGACGACAAAAGTATCGAATTCACAGAAAACCCTATTTTCTGATGCCCACGCGGGCTGTTTGTGTATAGGGTGCATGTACACACGGTCTGGTTGTGTATAGGGTGAGTGTACATGCAGGCTGACTGTGTACATGGAGCGTGGATTGAATAACCTCATGGAGATTTGTGTTTGAGCTAGTGCCAAGCTCTTGGATGATGAGACAGGTTCCAGATATGCATTCTATGGCCTCAGATCTATCACCAAGACACTGATATGGTTACATTATTGTCTTGGTAGATGCTATTGTTTGATATGTTGTGAATTCTTAGGGAATTCTTGGTATGGCTTCTATGATGTGTCTCAACATGGTTGATTTGGTGGATGGAGTGAGAAATACTCTTGTGATTCAGTAGTGACATGATTTTTATGGTATACTAGCTATTTATACATGATTGAGATAGCATTCATATTGACTTGTTGTGGAGCATGAGTAAGCTATTGGAGAGCTTGGATGTGTTGTGACTGGCTGTGGGTTAGTTTGGACAGTGGAAGACATAAGGGTTCTAAGCACATGAAGAAAAGAAAAACCATAGTTGCTTAGAAGCAGACGCTTGTTGCATTATACATTGGCACGCGGGTTGTAGTGAGCCAGGGCGCGTTCACATGCGGGCTGCACTACTCACAGGTCGCGTACCTATTGACAGATTGATATCTGTTGAGGATTGTTGCCTCATCTCAGTTGGTGCTGAGAATGTAAGTTGAGTCTTGCATATAGAGTCGATGCTCTTGTAGAGTTGTACTCTATTTAGTTGTTGCTGATAAACCCCAAGGATTGTAGTCCCTAATAAAAAGAAAAAATGTATGTACATCTTGTGTTCTTTGTGTTCATTGTGATGATGACTTGTTGATGATATATTGCTGATATATGTTGTTGATATGTGCCTACATCTAACTAGTTATAAATGACAACAATGGGTAATGAATAAATGTTGAATTTTAATTGATGAGTTTTTGCGCAAGAGGGAAGTTTCGGGAAAAAGAGCCCCACACTCATTCACCCCCCCTCTAAGTGTGGTAGGTGTGCCCAACAATTGGTATCAGAGAGGGCCTTCACTACAAGCCTTAACAAGCTTGAAGGAGATCCATAAACACACAAATGAATGATGAAGTTCCAATCCTTGATGAGGAAAACTATTCTACTTGGAGAATAGAGATGAGAGTGTATTTGAAGACAATGGGAGTAGCTATTTGGAAGGAAACCATCAGTGGGTATGTTCTGTTGAAGAACAAGTCAAAGTTGGCAGCTCAAAGGGAAGGAAAGAAGAATGATGCATTGGCTCTCAAGACAATTCTTAGTGGACTCTCAAGCTCTATCAAAGAGAGCATGGGACAATGCACTTTCACCAAAGATCTATGGCTAAAGCTAGAGGAGACATATCAAAGCAAGGAAGAGAAAGAAGAAATTGAAGAGCACTCCATCAAGATTATTAAAGGTAAAGAATCAAGTGATAATAGCACAAAGGAAGATCTTGAATACATTTCAAATGAAGGCAAATAAGTATGTGTTGATATTGGAAAAAAGGAAGACCATGAGGATATTTTAAATGAAGGTAAAGAACACTCTAAAGCCCTTGAATGAAATGATGATGATGATGAATTTTTCGCTACAAGTGAAGAAGAAGATGTAGATATAGTTTGTGTAAAGTTTGATGGTATTTATCCCATGAAAAGAATAGAAGGAAATCTATTAAAAATTCAAAAGGAAATGTAAGAGGGTTTATATATGTATAGGAGTGATCCTTTTTATACACACTATAACTATCTTTCGGATAACACTAAGGAGTTTCTTAGGAGAAGTTTAAGGCACATCTTGAAGTTAAATGGAATGCTCAAAGAACAAGAAGAGAGTTCTAAATTAGAAGAAAAGGAAGAAGAGATCACAAGACTAAAGAATGGAAAAGAAGACATGAATATAGATGATTAGATTAGTAAAAGTTTTGAAACTATTGTCCATCTCAAGACCCAAATTGAAGAAGCCAAAAGAATAGAGGAACTATTGAAGATTCAAATAAATGAAAAGAAAGATTCATGTTGCAAGTTAGAAGATGAAATTGTTGACCTTAGAAAGAAGGTGGAAAAGT
>ML785822.1:302776-358713 GCA_009831015.1 Picea engelmannii
TGAAATTTCTCGCATAGATCCACAGTGTATTCCAGTGGCTATGCTATATTTTGACGGCATGGATCCACAGTGTATGATTGGTGGCCATGACCCATGTCTACAATGTCATCAGTCTGTGATCTGAGTATGGGAATGCCTACCTCAGAATTGATATATATGATACTCTGCAGATGCTTGATTGTTCACAGGTTTCCGATTAGATGTGCTCCTAGTTCTCGACACACGCATGCAGCTTACAAAGTCTATCGACTGTCACTGGTTCCAACCTCATACTTTGGGGGGCATTCTGTTACCCATGATTTTGGTTATCATGATGATGTATTAATTATGGTGTACTCAGGCTCTTCATAAGAACTTTCTCCTGAGAAAAGTTACTTTCTTCTCTTTCCAGAAATGTCATTTTGAGGAAGGTTCGCAGGCTGCTAATACATTTGCCTACGATAATGCATGATTCTCGCAGGACGCCTTAAGCCAGGGTCTGAGAGGTTCGCACTGTGTATAACTTCTAGGGTGCGAACACTTTCTAAAGCAAGGAAAAAGATGAATTCTCGAAGTTTCTAGAAGGGAATCTTCTAGAAGGATGAGTTGGCATTCAAATGGTTATCCTAGTACTGGATTCCCTGATATTTTGGGATCATTCTTATCCAAGTAACCAATTCATTCTCTCCTATATATTGAGTGAATTCTCATGGAAAAGGTTAAGCAAAGAGAAGTAAACAAGGTTAAGCAAGACATTGGAGAATTGGTGAAAGATTGTGTGAAGGAATGATACTACAACAACTAAGAACTCCAACAAGTTTATCAAAGGTGGTTGATCTTCTTCATGCAAGTGAGCAAGTGTGTGTGTCAGAGCCAAGGGCCATCGAAAGGAAGTTTGCAACATCAAGGCTTAGGTTGTAATCTTTAATTTCCATCAATATGATACAGTAATATGTCTCTTTCCCATAAAGCTTATTCCACTTTATTGTATAACTCTTTGATCATATACATAGATTCACTGTTGAATAGATTGTGCTTTCTTCACTTCTGTTGGTTTGTATTGTTTTGGTCTTGACTGTATGAGAGCACTGGAGTGAAGCTGGAGCAACAAAGAACAAAGTAAGCGATTATAAGGTATGTATTTTGTTTTTGCCTCCTAGTTCATTCAATAGTCAAAATCTAGGGAAAGAGTATTATTCTGTCTTGCTTTGTTCTAGATCCAGGTGGATCTAGGGAGATCGGTTTGTGTCCGCACTTATGGATTTATCCAATAGCACTTGGTAAAGCCCAATATTGTTAGGAAACTATCAATTCTACCATACCAAGCTCTAGGATCTTGCTTCAACCTGCATACATGAGTCTTTCTATCTTCAACTTCAAACCCTTGTAGTTTTTCTATATACACTTCTTCTTCAATAACACCATTTAAGAAAGATGTTTTCACATCCATCTGGTGTAACTTCCACTTCATTTTAGCTGCAAGAGATATGATGGTTCTGATAGAAGTGTATTTGGCTACATGAGCAAATGTTTCTTCATAGTCAATTACTTTTGAGAAAATCCACGAGCCACAAATCTTGCCTTATGTTTTTGAATACTTTTGTCTACTACATGTTTTATTTTGTATATCCACTTGGAATATACCACATATTTGTTACCACATATTTGTTCTTATGTCTGGGAACTACTTCCCATACATCATTCTTTATAATGGACTGGTATTCTTCTATCATGGAATCCATCCATTCTTTCTTCTGAACAGATTCTTCGAATCAAGTAAGTTCCTTTTCTACGAGATCACACATCAAATCCATATAGCTAGAGAATGGCTTAGGTTTCTTTCTTTGTCTCGTGGTTCCTTATGGGGCACCATACTTCTCTGCATCTTGAATAAGTTCTCTTGCCCAAGCTGGATTTATCTTGTGAGAAATCATCATATGGGGAGGTTCTTGAGATTCTATCATATCATGATATTCCAGGATGCCATCATCAGGGGTAAATGTAACTTCCTTCACGGGTTCTTCAACTCTAGGAGCTACATGTTCTTCTTCATATGCTTCTTCAAGCTGGAATTTCCTTGATATTTTGAGTGCTGCATCTTCAACAAAGGTTACATCTATGTTTATTTCAATATGATGTTAACATGATATGTAAATTATGAAGGCCTTAAATAACTCACAATATCCAACAAATATTCCCTTCTTTCCTGAAGGATCCAACTTAGTTCTCTTTTCTTTTGGAATGTTTACAAATACTAGATAACCAAATATTTTGAGATGGATTACTTTTGGATTCTTTCTGGTGAACATTTCTTTGAGAGCTTGAATTCAAGTGCACTATGAGATAAAATATTTTGGACATGTACTGATGTTCTTGCTATTTTAGCCCATAAGTGCATTGGATGATCATGATCGTGAATCATCATCTTTACTGCTTCCATAATCGTTCTATTCTTTCTTTCTTATACACCATTTTGTTAAGGATTATAGGGAGTGGTGAGCTCCCTCTTAATCCCGACACCTCTGAAAAAAATTCCAAATTCATTTGAGGTGCAATCTCCTCCATTGTTTGACCTGAGTATCTTGATTTTCCTTTCAGAGAGGTTTTCTACCAAGGTTTTGAATTCCTTGAACTTTCCAAGTACTTCATCTTTTAACTTCAAGAAATAAAACCTAGTCTTACAAGAGTAATCATCGATAAAGGATACATAGTATACATACCTGCTTTGAGAGGTTGATGGCATTGGACCAAATACATATGAGTGGATAATCTCCAAGATTCCTTATGCTTTACTATCACTCTTTGGAAAATGATTCTTTATGTTCTTTCCTTGCGCACATCCCTTGCATACACCTTCATGATCAACCTTTAATTCTGGTAAACCTATAACTACATTTCTTACATATGATAAGGCTTTGTAGTTGATGTGAGATAGTATTATATGCCAAAGTTCACAAGGAATTTCAGTAGAGTGAGTCAAGGCTACATCTGAGTGACCTTTTAACTTGTACAAACCACCTTCTTCTGTTCCAATAACAACTATATATTCTATAGTTTTGATTTTAGACCACATAAGAACTTCACCATCTATGAATGCAACCCTAAAATCTTTATTATCTAGTGCTGAAATAGAATATAAGTTCTTTTTCAAACCTGGTACATAGAGTACTTCCTTCATTCTCATTAGAGTTCTTGAATCAAGTTTGTAGGTGGATTCTACCATTCCTTTGATAGGGTACTGATAATCATCTCCAAGTGAAACTTTATGGGGAAAGTCCTTTTCTATAAGGTTAGATATAGTGTCTTTCTAAATTTTCATGTGCTTAGAGGAACCACTCTCTATGAGCCAAGTATCCTCTCCGGGTGTCACAGATCCTGAGAGAGAAAAAAACAAAAAATATTCTTCAATATATTCTTTAGTTAACTTCTTGGGTGGATCATCACCTTCAGCTCCATGGGCATGATGTATTTTGTTATTTCTCCTCTTGTATTATTCCCTTCTAGCATGACATTTCTTAGCAATGTGTCCCATCTTATCACAATGATAACATTGATAAGAGGAGAAATATTTTCCCTTTCTTTGACCCTTATGATATTTATGGAATCTCTTTGGAGAGTGAGATTCTTTATGAAAGTGGGTCTCTTTTTGAAATTGAGATTTTTTCTTTCCACCCTTAGCATGAGCAACTAGGGCTTGATATTCATCTCTTAATAGGACGGATTCTCGGTTGGCCAATCTTTCTTCTTCTTGAACACATTATTCCCATAAACTGTCAAATATGAGTTTCTCTTTTCTTGTACAAATAATTTGGATGAAGGCATTCCAAGGTATTGTGAGACCATCAAGAGTTTTCATCATGAGTTCATATTAATCTAAGTTGTCTCCAATTGCATCTAACTGATCCTTGAATTGAGAAGGCCTAGAGAAATAGTCTTGAACTGTTTCTCACTTTTGCATATTTGTATTCTTGAGTTGGGTTCTCAAGTTCATCTTCTGGTTGATGTTATTTCCTTCATACATTATGGTTAGGGAATCAAACATATATTTTGGAGTATTGTTAGAAGAAACTTGAGGGATCAAGTGGTATTTAATAGATTATGCAATTATCCTTTTAGCCTTAATCATATCCTTCTTGTACTTCTCGTTGGCTGCATCTTCTTCGGGTTCCGGTACATTTTATTTTATTAATTTTGCAAGGTCATTCTCTTCAAGAATGATTACAATTATGTACTTCCAGGAACATAAAATTTCCACATCTTCTATCTTGTCAACAAGCTTGGTGCTTTCATACATCTTGACCTGGAGCTAATAAAATGACCATAAAATGAAAGTGCTCAAAAATTGAAACTGAGATTACCAGGAGATGTGCTCAACTGAGGCGAGTTTGATGGAGCTGACTGTTTCAAAAAAATCCAAGTTTTACCCCTTGAAACTTGAACTATGCAATTTTGGACTGGTACATCTAGTACTAGTTGTGGTTTTTTTGGTTTTCTGATTTTCTGGTACTAGTCAAAACTAGGGTTTGAATTTCTAGAGAATCTGACCACAAAAGTTTTCTCAAGTTGCCAAAAGATGCGCTAGGGTAGGGCACACTTCCCAATATAGTTTTTGGTCAAAAATTCCTCTCCATTAAAAATCCCTAATTTTCTTGTACAACAACAATGATGTTTTAGATACCTAGTGAAAGATGCTCTATTCAGTCAAGCTCTGATACCATGTTAAGTTTTTACTATTGTTATTAGGTTATTTCCAAATTACATGAACATTCAATTCATTTCCAAAACAACAACATAAAGAGGATCATTGAAAGAAACATAATCACAAGGTACACATCATTTTATCCCAAGAAACCCTCATGGGGGAGAAAACCTAACAAAACTTCCTCAATAATAGATTGCCAATACAATGCTAAGACTAAGACCAAAACACCAAAGATAAACCAAGATTGATCATGCACCTCTCTTCTCCTTCCTCCTGCAACTACAACTTCCTTCAATATATACACACTAGATGAGTGAGTGTGAGTGTGTCCAAGTGAGGCACCATCCTCACATATAAATACTAGTTGAGGAGGCGCTAGGGTTATGTCACTTCACTTATTGGGGACAGATTCTCCTAGAAGTGGTTAAAACCACTTTATAAATAATGGGGGCCGACTTTACAAATACCACCATACAAATATAGTTTTACCAATCCACAAAAGGGGGTTTGATCTTATACAAGACCTAACATGATCAATCCACAAAAGGGGATTTGATCTATAAGATAATAAATATAAGATAATTTGATCTATATCACATGGATCCACTATGTATAGTTCTCATGGACATGGAAATCCGTTATATTTTCATTACTCATGGATCCATAGTGTACTTTATTTGGTGACCATGCTTACATCACTCTTGAGCATGGGTATGCCCGACCTAGGAAGATAATACTCTTACTTGATTTTTGTTGTCGTTCTGTTCTTGGATCAATTTTCTGGGAACTTTCATTAGGAATTACTTCAATGCATCCTCGTATTTCAAGTTTGTAACATATGTTTTTCATCAATTTCTATTCTCATCTCATACATTAGGGGGCATCTATTATACCACACATTTCCACACTACATTTGTATTTGTGAGATGGCCTAGTCCATTCCCTAGCTTGCAGACCTAAATCCCACTCTCCTTCATTAGATTCATCCAAAAAAAAACATTTTTGTTTTCATACTCTATTCACCCATGTGAAAATCGCGTATACACATTATTTTCCAGTATACAAACTGCGTATACCCTCAATTTTGTGAAAAAAAAATATTCCACATTTTCAGGTGGGGTTTTCGGTTTGGCCTGTTCCCAAACTTCCATTGGCCCGTACATAATGGAATATAACCATATCAACCTCTTTAAGATGGTATATAAGCACCTATGGGGGTATGGATGAGGAGAGACAACCTTGGTGCAAGATTATGTTGACGATTAACAAGTTTCCCTATTCCTTAATCCTATGAGTAACATCCCCTCATTTGGAAACCTGTTTTCCACCATTCCTTCCTCTCTCATATATTATTTTAGGGTGTGTTCCTATCCCTTCTTGGTCATTCGAGGAAGAACCACTTTGTTGAGTTGATGCTTGAAGGGTCCAGTGGAGGAACCTGAGAGGTTGGATTCAAGGTAGTGCTGTTGGTTATAGTAAGGATGTAACTACCTAATTATATTGTTTCAATAAAAGAGTTCTCTTTCCCTCCATATATGTGTAATTTCATTCAATATGATTATATATGTTAACTTTCTTTACATATTTAAATTTGCACATTACATGTATAACTTGATTTCATAACTACCTTGTCGCAATATAGAATTGATCTCGTTTTGCAGGTTAGTATGGGCATAGATAAAGAGAAAATCAAAGGTCGAGAGCGAGGAACTACATCAAACATTTGGATACAAGGTGTTAGCTATTCTATTCTCTCTTCTAAGTATTTATTTTATTATAAGTTTGTGTGTGGGAGGGTAGGTTCTACCTTTTAAATACGTCTAGGCTATGTTGCGACACAGACCCAAGGTCGCAAGGTACAAAAATCGTAACAATGGAATTATTTGAACTTTTTCCCATCGTAAAAGGTCATGGGAAAAATCACTTCACTTCCCATGCGACAATGGTTTACGGTATTGGGCTATACCACCCTACGCATGTGGCTCCCATGTTACCTACTGGACCTGCCATGCACACTGCAAAATTTTCTACCATGTCACCAACTACCACCATGCACCTGCCATTGTGTAAGTCCACATCACTACCACCTACCCTCCATTTCATGCTGACATCATGGTGCGAAAAATTACCCAAATTTTTTGAAATTTCAAAATTTTCCAGTTTTTCCTAAAATGCATAATTTTGAAATTTTGCCAGGGTTGCCATGGAACCTGAAATTAATATTTTTGCATCCAATTCCATTCCTTTATGTGTCAAATCAGATTCTTAAAAAACCAATTAATTCCATGCACAACTATATTTTAGTTAGAGAGGTAATGGGTGGGGTCGAAGGGCCCATGTTGATAATAATGGAGGCCATTTAATGTAAGGTGGAATAGGTCCTATATATTATTAAATAAGGTCCACTATGGTGGTTATATATATTACTATGAACATAATAAATGTAAGAGGACTTACTAGAAGGTTCCTCCTCTATAATGTGTGAGGAAATAGAACACTTCCGCGCTAAACCTAACATAAGAGACGAAGAAATATTTAGGCTATAAAAGAGATAACAAAGAAAACATTCAATACATAGAGATTTTACCCTGGAAATCCAAACGGGAAAACCAACATTCCTTGAACATATTTCTCTCTTGTTTTCCTATTCATTTAAAATAAAATGTTATATGCCTAACCTTGGTCTACACCTAATACATAATTGACATCATACCTTCTTTCTCTACACAAGAACAACCTTATAGCCAATTCATCTTACATTTACACGAAGAACAACCTCTAAAACTATTTCTCTAAATATTAACTATATTACGATTACAACACGCCTTATTTACCAGCTTTACAGTAGACAAAACCCTAAATAAAGACGCCAAAAAATGTCTACAGATACACATATATCATTGGCTACAAATCCTGTGAATCCCAAGATTTTTTATAGTCGACTACCAATGTTGGAAATATTGTCATTGATGTCAACATTCATTGACGTCGACAATCGATCAAACGATCTTTTGTTAAATGACAGATGAGATTGTCATTGATGTCAACAATATATCAGTTAGAAGAAGATGTCATACATTATACAGAGAAGGAAAAGCACAAGCTCAGGAGGAGGAGCAAATAGGACGAGCGAGCAATATGAAGACCAAAGCTCAGAAGGAAGAGCGCTTTGCACAGTATATCAGGTTGCAAAAGAAATTTTTGATTATTGTTGATCATGATAGGATCAAAAATACTATGATAAAATATCAGGAGGGTTAGAAAACGTAGAGATCAAAGCTCAGGAGAACTAGCGACTGACTATATTAAATCTTAGGAGAGTTAGTGAATGAAGAGCCTCAACAACCGTTCGATCAGAGTGAAGAAACCTCAGTAGCCGTCTGATCAGAATGAGAATCTCAACAACCGTCTGATCAAAGATTTTGACCATTTTGATCATTTGATACAACACACATCGGTCATTTGAGTGACTGTGGGCTTGAGGACCATTGAAATATCATGACCATTGATCTGCTTCAAGAATACCCGTCAGTCGTTGGATCCAGTGTATATGCAAGGAGGATAAGCCTAGGAGTTAGTTAACACTCCAAAGCATCAAAATGATCTGATCCATTGGATCAAGAGGACATGTGGAAAGTGATTGAAATTTCACTGACTCACAGATCAGGAAAGTCAAAGACAGTGTTGCATGAACTCGCGAAACACGAAATCGCGATATGATCTAGACCATTGGATCATGGAGGGTCGTGGACCGTCGATCCAATGTAAGAAGATATCGGGAAATCAATAGTCAGAAGAAGGGAGGTGCTCTAAACTTTGAAATACCGAAACATGAAATCACGATAAGATAAGGACCGTTGATCAGGAGGAGCGACGTGGCTCGTTGATCTGACGATTGTGGCATATCAGATTTTGAGAATTCGAAGATTGTGAGTTGAGAGAATGAAGCATGCTTATTGAAATACCAAAACAAGAATTTGCGATCCAATCCAGACCATTGGATCGAGAACGAATCCTGTCCATTGAGCCAGAGGACACATGGCGTTGGTTCAACACTCCGCTGACTGGAAAGTAAAAAACTGGAAGTGTTAACCTTCCAAATAGCGAAACGGGAAATCATGATAGAATCGTGGGTCATCGGATATTGAAAGCATTGGAGGGCCATTGGATTTGAACCAAGGCAAAATGACACAACAGACCACGTCAACTAAGGGCATGTGGCACAATAAGACACTCACAGTTGTCAAGTTGATACAACATTTCAGGTACGTGAAAATCACGAATATGTATGACACGTGGTAGCCAATAGGCTAGTGAAACGTCATCAAGTGACGTAAGCATTTACGTTACTCCGGGAGTCCTACTTCTTAATATTTCACCACTAAGAAAATACTCTATAGTCTGGAAGTGTTGAATGCTGAAACTTTGAAAGGGACATGCGTCAGATGATCCATAGTATTGAGAGTTACCACTTTGAGAGTTTTTCATTGTAAGCAGAAACTCCAACATCACGAAGTCTCGAACGCCGAAACGTCGAAAGGGACTATTGGAGGTCACGAAGATTCGAAGTCAAAAACAACGAAATCCCGACAACCACACATATCAGTGCCTTATTAAGACACATCCATTCGATTAAGGAAAGAAGGGATCAGATTAAGCTTTAAGGTGGACCGTTGATGTATCTCCGCGAGATAAATCTGAATCGCGTCCGATTGTATCAGCGATATCATAATCGGGAATTTTTCAATGTAGTAAGTCATGAAGACTCGATGGGAAAAGCACCGAAATCCAGACAGCCATCCATATCAGTGGGTAATATGAACCATCCGATTGTTTCGGCGATTTCATGATCGTGAGTTTTGTAATATTGGAATTCACGATAACTAGAAGGGAAAAGTACCGAAATCCCGTCAGCCGTCCATCTCGTCAGGATATTGAATCAATACCATTGATTTGGTAAAGCACTCAGGCACTCATTCAAGCTTAGCATTCGGTCACTGCCGTTGGCCATATGCTATAAGAATATTAAAAGAAAATTATAACATGTCGCTATAATTGGTAAAGCTTGTGGTTATCTAACACACGGTCATATGTGATGGTTTGAAGGAAGCACCTTCACGAAATCCGGTCTCTGTAAATATAACAGAGATTAGGCATCGAGTATAAAGGATTAAATTGATCCATGACTGTGATCAGTTTATGACAAAAATGAACCGATACAAAGTCATGATTAAAAGAGAATAAATCATGAAAATATGAATAAAGAATAAAAATAAAAATGATATTAATTAAAGTTTAGATTATCATTTTAAATGAAAAGGTAAAATGGTTCAAATAAAGGGACACATTGTTTTAAATTTCACACCAGTTTGAAGATTATATAAACGAGAAAAAGTGGTGAGAAGAATGTGTCTCTACAGTCCAGAATAGAAGATAAAAAGTTGAAGCAAATTCCAAGAAGATATTAGAGGAAAGAAAATGTGAATAACAGAGAAGATGAAATGTGGTGATGAGTGTCTTAAAGTATATCTCTGATCATTGATTCTATAATGGATCACTACTACTGGAGTTGAATATACTATAGTTGGATAGACTGGGTTCTATAAGCAAGCTGAGACTTGCAACAAGCTGGATCTTGCCCCAAGCTGGGTCTTAGCAGAGAGTTGGTGCTCTCCGAGGGGTTGGTGCTAAAAAGAAAATCCTCGATCACATATATTCATATTTATGTTCATATAAATTATACAAAGCTTATACAAACATGTGGTTCTTTGTGTTCATTATAATTATGATGTGATTGTTCTTAATCTATTCAATTATGTTTTAACCGGTAACTTGTGAAAATAAATTGTTAAAATAATTCACACACTAATTCACCCCCCCCTCTTAGTGTGGGCCATGTGTTCTTCAATTGGCATCAGAGCGAGGTTCCTTCAAACATAGTTTAAACCCTGGAAGGCAGATCCTGAAGAAATGGGTGGACACATGGCTCTCTCCACAATTGAAGCTCCTTTATTCGATGGAACAGATTATTCCTCATGGAGAGAAATAATGAAACAATTTTTGAAGTCAAAAGGATTTGAGGTTTGGAATTTACTAGTAAGAAATCCCTGGGACTTAACTACATCAAAGAATCTATCCAAAATTACAGTCCAAAGAAGAGCAAGGAAGAACAATGAAGTGGCATTGAAGATTCTTCTCAATGGATTATCAGATACAATCAAGATAAGAATAAGAATATGCACATCCACCAAGGACTTATGGTTGAAGTTAGAAAATATGTATCAAATAAAAAATAAAGACATAGAAGACATTTCTATCAAGGATGAAGATGAAGACTCAACCATCAATAAAAGTAAGGACTCCCCACAATATTTTGACTGCAATTGCAGTGATATTAAATCCTCCTCTGCAAGTAAAGAAGAAGACTCAGATACAATAACAAAATGTTCTGTTAGAATTCATCCCATGGAAGAAGAAGAAGAATAACTATCAAAGGCCAAATAAAAGGTTGATTGGAGTTTCCATGAATACCTCTATCACCATAATGAATCAGGCTATAGCTATCTTCATGACTAGACTTAAGAATTCCTTGAAAATAATAAAAAACATGTCTTGAAAATAAAGGAAATGCTCAAGGAATGTGATAAGATAATATATGAATAGGACAATCAGTTAGAAGAGAAAGAAGAGGAGATCGAGAAGCTGAAGAAAAAAATTAATCAAATAAAAGAAAAGGAGAAGGAAAATGATGAGCTTGGAAATCATAAGCATATCCTGGAAATAAAAGAAAAGCTCAAATACAATAAAGAAATCATATCTGAGAAAAAGATTCAGTTAGAAAACAAAGAAGATGAGATCAAAATATTGAAAACAAAAATTGTTGGTCTAATAGAAGAAAATGAAGAGAAAATTAACAGACTGAAAAATGAAACCAGTCAAGCAAAGTAAGAAAAGAAGGAAGATGATGTCTCAAGAAAAAACATTGTAGATATAAAGGAACTAAGGGGAAACTATGTCAATCTTAAAATCCAACTTGAAGAATCCAAAAGGAGAGAAGAGGTAGTAAGGAACCAGTTGGACAAAAAGGAAGAATCTTGTCATGAGCTGGAAGCAAAATTTTTGAATATTAGAAAGAAGGTTCAGAAGTCAGACACCCAAAACAAGTTCTTGATCAGCCCCATGACCCTGGATGAGATCTTGGATAGTCAGAGATCACCAAGTGACAAATCTGGCCTTGGATATAATAAGGAAAAGATCACTATCCCTAAGAAATCTGATGCAAGTCCTTCATTTGTAAAAGGTGAAAACATGTCTAACACAGTTCGTTCAGTTGTAAAGGATGAAGACAGGTCTGAAACAACTTCTTCATTTGAAAAAATTAAAAAAAGGTATGACTCAGTTTCTACACATTCAATAAATAAAAGCAACACTACAAAATTCAAAAGATCTGATCATGGAAGACATCCATAAGCTATTCCTAGTCCTCAAAGAAAGTTTAGAAGGGTGACACCTTCATGGATGAATCAAAGAAGGTATGAGAGTGTCTTTAAAGGTTATTTTTTTACTTGTAATGAATATGGTCATAAAGCCTTGGATTGTAGGCATCATGGAAGAAAACAAATTGGTAGGTTCAACAACAATATAAGATGTTGGAACTGCAATCATGTTGGACATATTGCTGCACATTGTTACACTATGAGATGCTATAGTTGTGGTGAATATGGTCACAAAGGCTATAACTGTTGGAACTCAATAAAAAAGTTCATAAGAAATGCTTCACACAATATGAAAACAAGAGTAAATAAGAAGATATGGAAAATAAAATCCAAAGTACCAAATAAGCAAGATGAGGAAAATATTGCTCTTGAAATTGATGAAGTTAATAATAGGAGTTTGGGGGATAAAAATTCTAATAGGGAATATTCTCAAAACAAGGATAAAGAATCTTCTGGTGCACACAATGATGACGTTGATGATGAATCTTCAATCCTAGAACCAAAAAAAGAAGTTACAGATAAACCCATTGTGCACAAAATCTTAAGGTCATTACCTATGAGATATGATGCAAAGATTTCTTCAATTAAAGATAGATCCGATCTAAATACACTCATAGTTGATAAGCTCCATGGAATCTTTACAACATATGAAATGAGAACATGGCATGATAAATCATCAAAAGATGAAATAGATTTCAAAGCATCCAACACAAAGATAAATCAAGAGAAAAAACCTCAATCCAACCATCATGAAGAATCTGATGTGGAAGCCAATTTTAATAGAAAACTTCAGAAAGGATCAGGGAAGTACAAAGGAAAACCTCTTTACAAATATTTTAACTGTGGAAAAGTTGTTCATTCTGCATCCAAGTGTCCCTATCCAAATGAGGACCATGAAGATGAAGCTAATTATCTGATGGATATTCCATCAATTAGTATTGATATTGGAGGGAAGTTGTAATCACATCAGTATTCATATTGAACAGAGGTCAAATCAGGATTAACAATAGTAAAACTCCTTGTGAACCATGTTTAGGAGAGCTCATTCTGTAAAATACTTCAAAGTATTTGGAAGTAAGGGTTATATAAAAAATATTGAGAAGAATCTCAGAAAATTTGATGCCAGATCCGATGAAGGTATTCTTCTTAGATATGCTACTACCAAGAAAGCATACAGGTTCTACAATCTTAGGATACATAAGAGTGTTGAGAGTACATATGTCAAGGTGGATGATATAAAAAAAATTGGTAGAGATCGATGAACAAAGCCAAGGGTTGTTTGAAAAAAGGATGAGCTACAATTGCACAGTGTTCCAGTATCCACAACAACAATATTATGATGTACAAAATGAGGTACATGACATCCTATAGAAAAAAAACAAGCGGAGAAACTTTGTCATAAAATGATACCCTTTATAGAAATAAAGGGGGAGAACAATTAGTAAAAGCTCAAGTGAAGTTTTGGTTAGTAAATAAGAAATTAATTAGATTAAATCTTGAAAAGACTCAATCACTACAAAAATTTGTATCAAGAAAGACTACTCATTTGAAACACAAAAAAAAAATAAAAAATAAAAAAATCCCAATCAACTAAGATAAGAAGTATGTAAATCAACAAGGGAAGAAACCCTGTCAAGAACATCTACTTTTTCAGAAACAAAGGTTGAGAATAGTCAGAAAGAGATAATTCATATTGATAGGGGAAGTCATTCAACTATGATTGGAAGAACATGTCTGTAGGAATATTTACCCAAGGTCAGCCTGGTGAGTAACATATAGAGCTTACCACAGGTGGCATATATTTTTGAAAAAACCCTTAAAACATATATGTATTGAATATCTCAGGGGGAGATAGCAATAAAAAACAAAAGGATTCATTATGTTATAACATGAAAAGATTGATTGCAGAAGGAGTTACTAGTGGTCAGAAAAGTACTTATACAGATAGATCATAGGAGAAGAAACCCTTTTCCATTGATGTCAAAGGGGGAGAGCAACTTCATATAAAGGAAAACTTCATAAAAGGAAATCATCAACACAGGGGGAGTTTTGTATATGAAGTTAGTGTGTTGACCTCAATGACAAAGGGGGAGATTGTTGGAAATATTGTCATTGATGTCAACAGTCATTGATGTCAATAATCATTGAGGTTGATAGTCGATCAAATGATCTATTGTTAAATGACAGATGAGATTGTCATTGATGTCAACAATATATCAATTAGTAGAAGATTTCATACATTATGCAGAGAAGGAAAACAACAAGCTCAGGAGGAGGAGCAAATAGGACGAGCGAGTAGTATGAAGACCAAAGCTCAGAAAGAAGAGCACTTTGCACAGTATATCAGGTTGCAAAAGAAATTTGTGATTATTGTTGATCACGATAGGATCAACAATCCTATGAAAAAATATCAGGAGGGTTAGCAAACACAGAGATCAAAGCTTAGGAGAAATAGCGACTGACTATATTAAATCTCAGGAGAGTTAGTGAATGAAGAGCCTCAAAAACCATTCGATCAGAGTGAAGAAAGCTTAGCAACCGTCTGATCAGAATGAGAAGCTCAACAACCGTCTGATCAAATATTTTGACCGTGTTGATCATTTGATACAACACACATTAGTCATTTGAGTGACCATGGGCTTGAGGACCATTGAAATATCATGACCATTGATCTGCTTCAAGAATACCTGTCAGTCGTTGGATCTAGTGGAGATGCAAGGAGGATAAGCCCAAGAGTTAGTTAACACTCAAAAGCAGCGAAATGATATGATCCGTTGGATCAAGAGGACATGCGGCAAGTGATTTTAATTTCGCTGACTCACAGATCAAGAAAGTCAAAGACAGTGTTGCATGAACTCGCGAAACGCAAAATCACGATATGATCTGGAGCATTGGATCATAGAGGGTCGTGGACCGTTGATCCAATGTAAGCAAATATCGAGAAATCAGATATCGAGAAATTAGGAGTCAAAATAAGGGAGGTGCTCTAACCTTTGAAATACTGAAACACAAAATCAATATAAGATAAGGATCGTCAATCAGGAGGAGCGATGTGGGTCGTCGATCTGAAGAGAGTGGCATACCGGATTTTAGAAATTCGAAGATTGTGAGTTGAGAGAACGGAGCATGCTTCTTGAAATACCAAAATGTGAATTCGCGATCCAATTCAGACCATTGGATCGAGAACAAATCCTAGCCGTTGAGCCAGAGGAAACATGGCATTGGTTCAAAACTTTGCTGACTAGAAAGTCAAAAAATGGAAGTGCTAACCTTCCAAATAGTGAAACGCGAAATCTCAATAGAATCGCAGGCTATCGGATCTTGAAAGTGTTGGAGGGCTGTTGGATTTGAACCAAGGCAAAATGACTCAGCAGACCACGTCAGATAAGGACACGTGGCATAATAAGACACTGAAAAGTGTCAAGTTGATACAACATTTTAGGTATGTGAAAATCACGAATATGTATGACACGTGGCAGCCAATAGGCTGGTGACACATCATCAAGTGATGTAAGAGTTTACGTTACTTCGGGAGTCCTACTTCAGGATATTTCACCACTAAGAAAATACTCTATAGTCTAGAAGTCTCGAATGCCGAAACTATGAAAGGGACACGTGTCAGATGATCCATAGTATCGAGAGTTACCACTTTGAGAGTTTTTCGTTGTAAGAAAAAACTCCAACATCACGAAGTCCCGAATGCCGAAACGATAAAAGGGACTATTGGAGGTCACGAAGATTCGAAGGCAAAAACAACGAAATCCTGGAATCCACACATATCAATGACTGATTAAGACACAACCATTTGATTAAGGAAAGAAGGGATCAAATTAAGCTTTAAGGTGGACCATTGATGTATCTCCGCGAGATAAATGTGAATCGTTCGATTGTATCGACGATATCATAACCGATAATTTTACAATGTAGTAAGTCATAAAGACTCGATGGGAAAAGCACCGAAATCATGACGACCATCCATATCGGTGGGTAATATGAACCATCCGATTGTTTCGGCGATTTCGTGATCGTGAGTTTTGTAATATTGGAATTCACGATAACTCAAAGGGAAAATTACCGAAATCCCGTCAGTCGTCCATCTCGTCAGGAGATTGAATCACGACTGTTGATTTGGTAAAGCACTCAAGCAATCGTTCAAGCTTAGCATTCGGTCACCGCCGTTGGTCATATGCTATAAGAATATTAAAAGAAAATTATAACATGTCGCTATAATTGGTAAAGCTCGTGGTTATGTAATGCACAGTCATATGCGATGGTTTGAAGGAAGCACCTTCACGGAATCTGGTCTCTGTAAATATAACAGAGATTAGGCATCGAGTATAAAGGATTAAATTGATCCATGACTGTGATCAATTTATGACATAAATGAACTGATACAAAGTCATGATTAAAAGAGAATAAATAATGAAGATGTGAATAAAGAATAAAAAGAAAAATGATATTAATTAAAGTTTAGATTATCATTTTAAATGAAAAGGTACAATGGTTCAAATAAAGGGACACGTTTTAAATTTCACACAAGTTTGAAGATTATATAAACAAGAAAAAGTGGTGAGAAGAATGTGTCTCTGCAGTCCAGAATAGAAGATAAAAAGTTGAAGCAGATTCGAAGAAGATATTAGAGGAAAGAAAATGTGAATAACAGAGAATATGAAATGTGGTGATGAGTGTCTTAAAGTATATCTCTGATCATTGATTCTATAATGGATCACTACTACTGGAGTTGAATAGACTCTAGTTAGATAGATTGGGTTCTATCAGCAAGCTGGGACTTGCAACAAGATGGGTCTTGGTAGAGAGTTAGTGCTCTTCGAGGGGTTGGTGCTCCTTATTTCAATTGGTGCTGAAAACTTTAGTTGGTGATAAAAAGAAAATCCTCGATCACATATATTCATATTTATGTTCATATCAATTATACAAAGCTTATACAAACATCTGGTTCTTTGTGTTCATTATAATTATGATGTGATTATTCTTAATCTGTTCAATTAT
Source organism: Picea engelmannii (assembly GCA_009831015.1). Taxonomy (NCBI): domain Eukaryota; kingdom Viridiplantae; phylum Streptophyta; class Pinopsida; order Pinales; family Pinaceae; genus Picea; species Picea engelmannii. The sequence continues at coordinate 319,964 of ML785822.1, forward strand.
GTTTTAACCAGTTAGTTGTGAAAAGAAATTGTTAAAATAATTCACGCACTAATTCACCCCCCGCCCCCCCCTCTTAGTGTGGGCCATGTGTTCTTCAACCAAGTCGGATTTCTAGTCAACTACTAGTTGACCTTCATCCATTCTTTAGTGGGTTTCCACATGAATTCATGTCAACCTCTTGTTGGTTTACCTCTTTGACTTGTTGCTGATTACTTCGACTTCGAATTTGTTAGGTTGATCCACCTTGACCATCGACTTTCCCTGCAAAGGATATAACAACTCAACATTCTCCCACTTGTTGTCTTCTTTACCGAAACTAGGAGATACTTGAACTCTCATTCACAGATGCAACGAAACAATGCCCATTTCCTCTCTGCACCAAGAGAACTTCACAACACTCACAAAATTGGTTAAAGAGTCTACTATGTTTTCCACCATGTCTACTTTCTCCAATAAAACCTTGTTGCTTTCCACCATGTTTCTCACGAAATGGTATTGTACATAAATATTCTTAGTATTGGAATGATAAGTTGGGTTATCTTCCATAAATATTTCACTCTGACTATTGAAACCTATCTCCATATCTCCCTGCTCAAACCCGATTCCTGAACACAATCATTGTAAGCATACTGCTTCTTTGCTTCCATGAGTGGTTGTCATATATTGAGTTTCCATTGTTGACAAGGCTACTACCACCTGTCACTTACTCATACAGTTGATTTCTCCACTGAACATCTTGAACACATATCCATTGGTCGACCTTCGTCGATCCAGATCTCCAACCCATTCAACGTCGACAAATCAATGTACATTTACTTCACTATCACCTCCAAGTTTTCCTTGGTAGCATATAGCATAGTCTTTTGTGCTACACAAATACCTAAAAAATATCTTCACAGTTGTCCAATGCTCCTTTCCAGGTGTCGACATGTATCTTCTCAACATTCCCATTGCATGGGAAATGTCTGGTCGAGTGCATACCATCACATAAATTAGACTACCAACAATACTTGCATAGGGGACATGTTCCATATCCTCTATTTCTTCCTATGTCCTTGGGCACTATTAAGAAATTATCCTTTCTCCCACAGGAATTGGCACCTTTACAGGTTTGCAATCCTGCATGTTGAAACGTTTCAAAACTGTCTCAATATACTTCTTCTGGTTAAACAATATCTTCGTAGTTGCTCTATCTCTCTTGATTTCCATTCCCATAATGAAGTTCGCTACACTGAGATCCTTCATGTTGAACTTGGAGGATATTTGCTTATTCACTTCCTTTATTGCATTCACGCTATTTTCGATCAACAACTTGTCGTTGGTATATAATGCTACATATATGAAACACCCACCTTCTTATTTGAAATATATGGAGTGGTCAACTTTGCTTTTCACAAATCCCAAACTAAGGATGTATGTGTCAAACTTTTGGTACCACATCCTTGGTGATTTCTTTATACCATATATGGATATTTTTTACTTGCATCCCAAATATTTATTCCCCCTCACTACAAATACTTCATGTTGTTTCATGTAGATTTCTTATTCTAGGTCCCCATGTAGGAACATTATCTTTACATCCATATTTTCTATTTCCAAATCAAATGTTGTAGCCAGAGACATTAGTACTCTAATGGAAGTTAATCTTGCAACACGGGAAAGAATCTCACCGAATTTGACTCCTTTGACTTGGGAATATCCTTTCACTACCAATAAAGTTTTGAATTTCTCGACTTGCCCTGCTATGTTCATATTCTTCTTGAATACCCACTTGCTACCAACAAGCTTTATTCCACTAGGTAATTCGACTAAATCCCATGTATCATTCTTGTGCAAGGATTCCATTTCTTTGACTATGGAATCCTTCAATATTCTACCCTCCATCGAGTTGACTTCCTCCCTGATCGACTTGGGCTCCTTGTCAATGGTAGTTAACACAAATGTGGAATGGAAGTCAGGTGCACTATACCTTTCAACTAGTTTTCTTACTCGTTAATACCTCCTTACAATCAGGGTCAGTTGTTCCACCTCTTCATATGATTCAGTCGATTCATCTAAATCATCTTCTTTGTTCCTCAGTTCAAAATGCACCTTCTCTATATTATTCTCTGTTTGAACCATCACTTCAAACTCAAACTTGCTTCCGACTTCTCTGAAGACTACATCTCGATTGTACACTATTTTCATTGATGTAGGATCCTAGAGCTTATATCCTTTCATTTCTTCCTTGTATCTAATGAAAATACAATTGAATGCCTTCTTGTCCCTCTTGCTCCTTTTTTCCTTTGGAACATGCACAAATGTGTCACAGTCAAACACTTTGAGATGTGAAACTAAAGGATTCTTACTAGACCATATCTCACGTGGAGTCGTGTCGACTAGCGTCGACGAAGGAGACATATTCACTCGATATTTTGCAGTGTTGAATGCCTCTACCCATAATTCTTGTGCGAACCCAACACCACTAAGAATGATCCTTGCATTTTCCATCATGGTGATGTATTGGGAAACATCGAGCATACATTCTCCTCAGATTGGCCATGTGACTTGGATAAGGAGAATGGCCCAGGAGTAGTCTTTATCCTTGATCATGTGACTTGAAAAGGACTGAAAAATACTTAAGGCACATATGCATAGGGAATACATTCTCCTTATATGTCCATGTGACTTGACTAAGGAGAATGGCCCAGGGTGTTGATGTTCTCCATGTATTAGCATCAGGAAGACATTCTCCTTAGGTGTCCATGTGACTTGGCTAAGGAAAATGGACCAAGTGTAGTCTCTATCCTTGATCACATGACTTGACAAGGACTAACAAAGACTTGAGGTGCTATGTGGGATATGTATACATCAACTGGATGCATGACATAGAATATTACATCAACTAGGCTCAATGAGAATTTTTCTATTAAAAGAAGAAATCCAAAAAGTATAAGAAGGCCCATCTGACCATTAAGGAAGCCCCAAAAAACATTTGAAGACCCAATAAGAGAAGTCTACCTCCACAAGTAAAATATAGAAATCAATAAAGTGAAATTGAAGACCCTGGAAGAGAAGTTTGCCCCACCAGTATAAGAAGGTGCATGTATAAGTATAAATAAAGGCAATGTCTTTTCATTTGGACACAAAATTCTTCTCTAAAAGTGCGCACTAGCTAGTTGTCAGCGATAGTTGTAATATTTTAACTATCTCTTGAGTTCTTTTTAGCTTTATGAGTGTGCCACACTTGGAGAGGTGAAGACTTGGAGAATATCTCTCTTGGTTGTATTTTGGCTATTCTGTGAGATGCTATCATTTGGAGACACTAGGCTTACGGAGGATACTCTATGAATGGTATTTTGATCTATTTATGGTGATGTATTGGTAATATATTGGACTAAATTCTTCTATAAGAAGATTGTTGGGTTTTCTCCCAAGGTTGGGTTTCTTGGGATAAATTCTTGTGTTCTTGTGTCTACTGTGCATGGTTAATATTTATAGATCTTGTTATTTCCATTGCATTGTTATAGTTGGGATTTCCAGTGTATATTTATTATATGATAATTGTGGCATGAAAGGAAATTTTGTATTGAAATCATAAGGAAATAATTATCAGATCTAAAAATACGAAAAATCAACATGGTTTCATAGCTTTGTTGAAATATTGCCACAACACAATTTCTGTTAGTTGTCACTACACTGATCTGAATTTTTTGTGAAGCTCATTGAGCATTTATTGGCCTAAGTTGGGGATAATTTTGGCATAGAGCAACTTGCCTTTCCCTAGCGCACCTACTGCATCTCTTAGACTGACAATCCGTCAAAATTCAAATTTTAGGGTTTTTAGGCTTATTGAGATTTTTCTAGGACATTGAACCTTTTGTTTCATATTTTTTGATTTTTTCTTGTCAAGATGGTGATGTACTATCTAAGAGATTGGAGACAACATTGATGGTGTCTCCTAGAGTGTGTGACATCTCAAAATCAAATGGAACAACAATAACAAGACTCCAGGTTTGCATATCAGGTTTGATATTTTATATTGTTGCATCTTATTAAAGTAAATGTTGTAACTAGGAAAACAGTCTTTAGAGGTCTATTACTGCTAAGTAATTTTACTATCAAATGTGTAGTAACACTTGAATATTTTTGGTACAATGTTCATTATGTATATTCTCATTGTTTCATACTAATGATGCACTTATTTGCAAGTTGAATTAATCTCTTCTCTAGCCTAGTAATCCCATGAACAAGGTTAAATTCCATGGAGGTTACCATGGAGATGTTCTTTTTTTTTTTGTTCTTGTTTTGGGAAGATTACCACGGAGGAATAATTGGTCACACAACACTAGAAAAGTGTTTTTCTTGTCTTTTGTTTTTGGTTCTTGTTCCAGGTAGGTCACAGATGATGGCTCTGAGAGGGAGCTATAATGACGATTGTTCTTGCTCCTATCCTTATTATTGTTATTGTTATGGGCAGGTCACATGTGATAGCTCTGAAAAGGAGCTATAGTGATGATTGCAGGTGGCAATAGGTCATATGGTCTCTAGTTTGAGACATGGAGCAGATTGTCCATACATGACAATATACATCCATGCACCGAAGGAGAATAGGAAAAAGTTAAAACCTTCTAGAAAGAAGGGTACCTCTTGTGGGATACAGAAAGTCTCATATGGAGATTAATAGTGAGGAGAATGACGTTCTGAAGGATTAAGGTACAAATCCCTCTAGTATAGTTTTTCATCCTTCAGACTATTAGGAGGCGTTAGTAGAGCCAACAGAGCCTGTGGATCTACCTAGAGATGTTTTTATGACCAGGAAGAGTCCAACATGGCTTCGTGACACTTTGCGGGATGAAAAGAGGCACACGGCTCCCAATTGTACTTTTAGGGAGTGAAAATGACCTCATAGGTCAATTTATATGGCATTGATCAGTCACATCATTGATTTCAAACCTTCCAGTTGTGAGGAGTAGGTGGATCCACTAGTGGCGAGGCAAGTGGCCCCACCAAGTACCAACTCAAATGGAGCCAGAGTTTAGAGGGAGTCAACCCTTAGGATACATTATGTAGGAGAAGCCTCCCAATATAGTCCATAGGAGATCAAACTTCATAGGAGGTTAGTAGATGCAGAGGGAGTAGATTGCTCCATAAATTGTACAGACTTAGAGGGAGTCAAGTTTTAGAGGGAACATGCAGACTCAGAGTGGCCTTGATCTCAGAGAGAGTCAATTGGCTTAGAGGGAGAGTCAATAATTTAGATGGAGTTCCCCCTCAGGTTCAAGTGGGAGAGAGACATCTTCTAGTACTGACATAAAAATGTCATGATTTGAGGAGGTTAGACAAAAGAATCAAAGACAAGAGGCTTCTAGGAGATGTAAGAACTCCTAGGAGGATTCCCTTCTTTTAGTAGACTTTGTTACAATGACAGAGGAAGAAAACGATCAAGAAGATTGGGGTATGGGTTTTTCCTCGATCACAGAGGAAGAAGTCAATGAGGTAGACTAGAAAACATGGTTTGCTTCAGTGACAGAGGGAGTTAGCCTCAGAGTTCAAGGTGGAGGATCCAAGCTATATGTACTATTTATTAGTATTAGAAGTGTCACAGAGGTCGACTGATATCTTCCTCGATCAGGGGATACTGATGAGGTTCAATATGTTGGGTTGTAATTCCATGGATATACCTATGGATGCAAACCTGAAGAAGTTGAGTGGTTCTGCTTCAGATTCAAATTTGGTGGATCCCACAATGCACAACTAGTGGATTGGATCCCTGATATACCTGGTTAATACTAGGGCATATATTTGTTTTTCATAGAGAACCCTAAGCCATTATTTGGTTGAAGCCATGGTAGTTCTATTGGGTTGCAATGAAACATGTGCTAAGGTACCAACATGGTACAATTCCATATGATCTGTCTCAGGTGGTGAAGTGAGGCTGCAGGGATATACATATTTCGATTGGGCAGGGAGTGAAGTAGATGGCTTGAGCATGTCAGGGTGCTACTTTAGCTTGGTATCAATTACGATTTTCAGGATAAGCGTGAAGTAGGTTTTGTAGCACTCAATACAACATAGACATAGTATATCACAACTAGTGTCACAAGTTGTGAAGCAATGTGAATTTAGAAGATTCTTTAATAACTTCATTCGAGACATGGTAAAAAAGGGAGCAATGAAGTTCCAATACATATCCACATATGAGAAGATTACAAACATTCTCATCAAGCCTCTATCCAAGGTGATGGATAGATGATTAACATCAGGAATAAACTATCTCAGATTGGTCATGCTGATTTGACCAAGGAAGAATGATACATTCACTCACAAGATTAGCCATGCTAATTTGGAGAGTGGTGAATGGCCCATACATAGTCTTTCTCCTTAGTCATGCTGACTTGACAAGGAGTGATAAAGACTCAAGGTGCACTAGAGAGAATCTTGACATGATGCAGAATGTATCCCTCGTTGAGAGAGAGTGTTGATGTATTGGGAAACATCAGGTAGACATTCTCCTCAGATTGACTATGTGACTTGGCTAAGGAGAATGTACTAGGCATAGTATTTATACTTTATCATGTGACTTGACAAAGACTGACAAAGACTCGAGGCACATATGCATAGGGCATAAATTCTCCTTAGATGGCCATGTGACTTAGCTAAGGAGAATGACCTAGGGTGTTGATGTTCTCCATGTATTAGCATCGAGAAAACATTATCCTCAGACAACCATGTGACTTGGATAAGGAAAATGGCCCATGTGTAGTCTCTATCCTTGATCATGTGACTTGACAAGGACCGAAAGAGACTCTAGGTGCTATGTGGGAGGTGTATAAATCAACTAGATGCATGCCAGAGAATATTACATTAACCAAGCTCAAGGACAACCTTTCTATGAAAAGTAGAAATCCAAGAAGTGCAAGAAGACCCATATGACCATTAACGAATCCCCAAGAAGCATTTGAAGAACCAAGAAGAGAAATCTGCCTCCACAAGTAAAAGACATAAATTAATAAAGGGAACTTGAAGACCCAAGAAGAGAAGTTAGACCCACCAGTAAAAGAAGGCGGATGGACAAGTATAAATAGAGGCAATGTCATTTCATTTGGACATGCAACTCTTCTCTAAAAATGCACACTAGCCAGTTGTCAGTTGCAGTTGTAATATTTTTGCTATCTCTTGAGTTCTCATTATATTGATGAGTGTGCCACAATTGGAGAGGCGCTAGAGTTGGAGAAGCTCTCTCTTGGTTTTATTTTGGCTATTTTGTTAGACACTAGCTCTTGGAGATGCTAGGCTTGGGGATGATACTCTCTGTATGGTATTTTGATCTATTGATGGTGATGTACTAGTAATATCTTGGACTGAATTTTTCTATAACAAAGGTTGTTATGTTTTCTCCCAAGGTTGGGTTTCCCAGGATAAATTCTTGTGTTCTTTTGTCTACTGTGCATGATTACTATTTCTATATTTTGTTATTTCCGTTGCATTGTTATAGTTGAGATTTTTAGTGTATATTTATTCTATGATAACTGTAGCATGAAAGCAAATTTTGTATTGAAATCATAAGGCAATAATTATCATATCTACAAATTTGAAAAACAACACATCAATGTTCTATTCATTCTTTCAACAACTCCATTTTGATTTGGGGTATATGGTGTGGTATTTTGGCATGCTATGCCACATTGCTTGCAGAACCGATCAAATTATTTTCCAAAGAATTCATTACCGTTGTCAGTTCTCATCACCTTAATATTTTTATATGTCTATTTTTCTACAAGAGACTTAAACTCTTTGAATTTCTCGAAAACCTATGATTTCTTCCTCATGAAATATATCCATGTCTTCCTGGAAAAATTGTCTATGAAGGAGACATAATACATGGATCCGCCAAGCGAATGTGTTAAAATAGGGACAAACACTTCACTATGAACCAATTCTATAAGCCCATTTTCCCTTGTCTCTCCAGATGGGAACCTCACTCGACTTTGTTTTCCATATATACAATGTTCAAAAAAGTAAACCTCTAAATTACATCCAGGAAACTCTTCGACCATACATTTTTTATGCATAGCTCGAAGCCCTTTTTCTCCAATGTGTCCCATCCTCTCGTTCCATAGCATGGTCGGGTCAAATTAACGAAGACTTGTTGACTCGGTTTGAATCGACTCAACCTAAGTTGAGTCGAGTTGAGTCAAAGCCAATTCGATTTCAAGAACAATGATGTTGTTGCATCCAATGAAGTCGAAATTCCCTAACAACTTGTATAAGGTTCCAATCCGAACTCCTTTCATTAATACCATCGCACCTTTGACCATATTCCATGTATCCTTTTGAAATAGAGTGTGCACTCCTGCATCACTCATATTGCTAACAGATATAAGGTTTCTTTCCAAACCCAAAATATGTAGCACATCTAGAAGGGTTCTACTCCTCCCATCTTGTAGTATCAGTTATAATCTTCCTCATCTGACAATTTTGGTTTTCAATTCATCCCCCAAGAACACATCTCCTCCTTCATATCACTCATATTCACCTAAACATTATCTATTTGGTGTCATAATATATGATTCTCCTTATTCGATCAACCAAACATCTTGATCCGACTGTGTACTATTCAATGCTAGGTACACATCACCTCCCTTATCTGGAGTCGTCTTTCTCTCAGTCGAATAATTTTCATCTATTTTTGGTTATAAGTTGCGCAAGGAAGACTACCGTCCCAACTTTGGTCAAACACAAGTTTCACAAGCCACAAAGTAGCTGGACAATGGAGCAAGCAAAGAAACATAAAATAGTTGCGAAGAGGGACATCACAACACCAACGAGGAAAATGAAGTTACAACAGAACAAGAACAAGAAAGCATGCAGAGTCTAAAGCCAGAAGATCCCACTCAACCTATATATATGAGATGCATATAATTGTAAAGGGTTAGATGGCATAGCTGATATAGATGGGTAGAAGGTATAGAGGGCGTAGACAGACTAAAGTTTCTGTCATTGTAAATTGCATCCATTTTGGGAAAAGGGTAGATAGATATCTGAGGCATGAGTCCAGAGCCAGAAGATTGTAACAGAGTAATGTGATGCAGGAGCATCACCAACATCAAGCGAGCATGGGGCAAGCGCCAACGCATTTTGGACACATGATAAATTGTTTAAATTTTTTTGAAGATGGATGCGCCAAATGTAAATGTAATAGTTAAGGAGAGGCGTACTTATAGGTTGTAATCAGACCTTGAGTGACCCGCTCTCGTCTTAAAGACTAAGAAGGATTTTATGTTAGTAGGTAGCTTTGAATTCTCAGATTAGACAGTTTTAGGAGTGGAGGGAAAACGGATATAGACACCCTCATTGTATTATTGTAAGAAAGAGATGGAAGAACATTACCAAGAAGGAGAGAGCATACAGAGAAGAGAGAAGAGAGATGTGTAAAAAAACACCCATGTAGAGAGATTTGAGTTAATAGAAGAAGTCTTAATTCAGATTCATGGCGTTGTATTTGTTTCTTGTATGTGTATGTTGAGTGGTATGTTCATGGTTTTACTCTTTCTGTCATGCAATTGCTTTTATGTTATGTATGAATGATTTCTTGTTAAATGTTTGAAGTCTGAGAGAGGGGGAGTAAGGAACGAGTTTCAATTGTTCCTCTATCTGAGCAAAGATTCCTGCAAGGAGTGCAGTTGAATTGTCCGCAAGGTGTGTGTTGACAAAGGATTCAGAGATTTGTCTCTGGAATTCTCAGATAGGACATCTTTTGTTCTCATTTCCTCTAAAGGGAAGATTTGACGCAGGAGTCGTGCAAGGTGTGCACAGACCAAGCTTGAATCCAGGGTTTGAAACCTGAGAAACTATTGAAGGACTGCTGCTGCAAGGAGTGCGCGGAGTCGAAGGTGTTCAACATTGAAGTGTTTGAAGGTTTGCCGCAAGGAATGCGTGTAGGAGTTTCTTGAAACACTCAAAGTAGTGGAAAACCTCATAAGGATTCAAACTTGTGAATTCGTCGAAGGGAAGAGATTGACGGTCAAAATTCTTCATAGAGAATTTGCGAAATCCCACCAGCCGTCCGATCTAACAGAGAAGCAAGGAGGTTATGACTGTTTCCAAGGTTCAAGATTAGGAGATCATGAGCTGTCGGATCCTCACTTAGATACCCATCAGTCGTGGGATCTGACAGGGGTTGCACGAGGGTTAAACTCTCGCAAGAAGAGTGAAGGTCCCGAAAGACGTCAGGATATCGGGGTTTCTGAATTCGGGGTATCAGAAGTCTCGAGGACAAGAGATCGAGTCACTTCATAGTGAAAATCCTAATTTTGATATGGACCTTCCATCTGTTGAGACACATGGCGGAGATCAAGAACCCGTCGGTATTTCGGCTACTAGGATTTTGAGTTGAGAGAGAAACTGCAACATCGGGGAATCGCAAGTCGTGAAATATCGAGACTAAATCAGGACCGTCCATCAGTTGAGACACGTGGCGATGATCAAGAGCCCGTCAACATTTTTCATGTCGGGATTTCAGGGTTCAAGAGGACAGGAGGACATCAACATTTGATTTCGCGAAATCACGAAATGATCGAGGACCGTCCATCCTAGGAGGACACATGGCAGAAATCCTTGAGTTCGGGGAAAATACCTATAGAAAAGTCCATCGGCTTATCAGGGTTTGGCATTTCATGAATCCTGAAGACAAGAAGCACGCACATTTTGGAAATGCGAAGTTCGAAATATCGACAAGGTGGAAAGCTCCGTTGTGGGTCCAACTGACGTCATTTCATCATATAGGAGGTCGAGAATCAGAACTTCGGGAGTTCCTAGGGAAAGAACCCATAGGCATTTGATTTCCCAAAATTGCGAAGCAACGAGGACCGTCCATCTTGAGGGGACGTGTGGCAACAATCTAGGGTTTCGGAAAAAAAAATCCTGAAAGGCAAGGTCATTTTGGCACTTCGGGAATCGACACTTTGGGAGTCGAGAGACTAAGAGGTCAGGCGCTTGAGTCGCGAAAACCCGAAAGGGACTGCGGTCATATAAGGGAAGGTCATGTGGACCAAAGGTATATCCCAGGGGGCTAAGTGAAGTTAAAGCCATTTTGGCAAATAGGCATATCGGATATCGGAAGATCGAGAAGACTGAGGTTCTTGACAACGGGAATCAAAAAACCCCGAAACCCAAAATTTCCGTCAGGGAGAGATCAGGCATGTGAAGAAGACGTGACAGGGAAAAAGGAAGGACTTGTGGACTGGGTTTTTAACAGATATTCCAGTGATAATTCGAAAGAGTCACTTCGGCTCGAAGGTGAAATTAGAACGATCCGTTAAGATCGGGAGGTCAGCGCAGAGACTGGCAGAGGAAGAGGCTTAGGGTGCATCAGGTTTGGTATCAGAGCACATAAAGGTTTCTTTTCTTTCTGTAGCAAGGAAAAGGAAGATTCACCATGCCGCCAAGAAGAAGGGACAAGAAACCACCCGATCCACCAGAGGAAAGGGAAATACCAAGAAGAAGAGGTAGGAAGATGCCTAGCCCAACCATGGTAAGAGAAATGCGTGATTTATGTGCCAGACTTGAGGACATGGAGACAAAACAGAGACGCACAGTTGATGTTGGGGATCTTAGTGATTCTGAAAGTGAAAATGAAGTTGAACATGAAGAAGAAGAAATTTCAGCAGAAGATGCCACAAATGAACGCTTGATTAGAGCTGTCGCAAGGATGGGTGCCAGGGCAAAAATGGACATCCCAGTTTATGAGGGAAACCTGGATGCTAAAGAGATTCTAGACTGGATTAGAGCTCTGGACACTTATTTTGACTATGAAGATGTAGAAGAAGACAAGAAGGTCAAACATGCTGTCATGAGATTGAAAGGACATGCAACATTGTGGTGGGATGAACTACAAGCTGACAGATGCTGCAAAGGCAAGAAAAAAATCAAGAGTTGGGATAGGATGATTGCAAAGATGAAGGCGAAATTCATTCCTAGGGATTACCAGATTACTCTGTTTCGAAGAATGAAAAATTTGAGACAGAAGATGATGATAGTGAAGGAATATACTGAAGAATTCTACAGGCCAAACATCAGGGCAGGTCATCAGGAAAGTGATGATGAAAGGGTTTCCAGGTACATGAATGGCCTTAGATACGAAATTCAAGATGAGATGATCATGATGACCATCCGAACAGTGGAATATGCTTATCAGATGGCTCTAAAAGCTGAAGAGAAGATGAGCCGAAAACAAGGTCAGAGAGGCCGAGGCAGAAGTCAAGCCAGAGGCAAATCAGTTGCCCAGGATAGAAATTAGAAACACAAAGAAGACGGAAAAAAACCTCAGACTCAAACTGAGAGAGGTGGAAGTTCACAGAGAGGGCAACATACCGAACAGAGAGGTCAGTATGTAGATGGAAACATTTTTCCTCGTACTAGAGGTAGAGGAAGAGGAAGAGGTGGAGTAATAAAGTGCTTCACATGTGGAAAGAATGGACACAAATCTTATGAATGTCTAGATAAGAAGAAAGAAGGTGGTGAGGCTCACATTTCCAAAGAACAGAGGTATAATGTTGAGGCAGAGGATGATGAAGGCGGAAGATCGTTGATGATGTGAAAAGCTCTTTTGACATCAGAGAAGGAGGTAGAGAGTTCAGTCCAAAGAAACAAACTTTTTCAGACTGCTTGCAAAACCAAGGACAGGGTATTCAAGGTCATTGTGGACAGTGGTAGCACGGATAATCTCGTTTCAACGGAGATGGTAGAAAAGCTGGAGCTGGAGATGATTGAACATCCAAGTCCATATAGAGTTTCATGGCTACAAAAAGGGCATCAGGTAAATGTCACTAAACAATGTTTAGTTGAATTCAAGATAGGAGGATATAATGATAAGATACTTTGTGATGTTATTCCCATGGATGTTTGTCATCTATTGCTGGGTAGACCGTGGCAATATGACAGGAATGCGATTCATGATGGGAGTATGAACACATACACCCTAGAGAAGAATGGGAGAACTCACATGTTGCTTCCAATCAAAGATAAGGAGGTGAAACCTGAAGTAAGAAACACTGTACTTCTCATGAGCGGGAAGGAAATTCTTACAGAGGTTAAGAAGAAGGAGGAACCACAATTCATTGTGGTTAGGAAGCCAAAGATTGTTTTGACTAGCACAAGAGTGGATGATTTACCATAAGAGGTCCAGGAGCTGCTGGAAGAGTTCACTGACATAGTAGTGGACGAACTACCTCGTTCCTTGCCACCAATCAGAAGTGCGAGTCATCATATTGATCTCATACCTGGAGCTAGTTTTCCAAACAAAGCAGCGTACAGATTAACGCCACAGGAGAATGAAGAGGTCAAAAGACAAGTCCAGGATTTGTTGGATAAAGGGTTGGTTAGAGAAAGCTTGAGTCCATGTGTTGTTCCGACAGTACTCAGTCTAAAGAAAGACGGAGGCTGGAGGATGTGTACTAATTCAAGGGCAATCAACAAGATAACCATCAGGTACAGTTTTCCATTGCCAAGGATGGATGATCTGATTGATTTCTTAAGTGGAGCAATTTTTTTTTTGAAGATTGATTTGAAAAGTGGATATCACCATATTCGTCTGAGAGAAGGTGATGAATGGAAGAAAAATTTCAAGACTAACGAAGGGTTGTATTAATGGCTTGTCATGCCGTTTGGTTTAACGAACGTGCCAAGTACCTTCATGAGGCTGATGAACGAAGTCCTGAAGGAATTCATTGGAAAATTTGTCATTGTGTATTTGGATGACATATTGATCTTCAGTAAAACAGAGGCAGAGCATCTAAACCAATTAGCTACAGTGATGAACAGATTACAGCAAGAGAAGTTGTTGATAAACATGAAGAAATCCTCATTCATGAAGACAAAACTCATCTATTTGGGTTTTGTTATTTCTGCAGATAAATTGAGGATGGATCCAGATAAGGTGGAGGTGATCAAGAATTGGCCATCACTGAAGAGCATATTTGAGGTGAGAAGTTTTCATGGATTGGCTAGTTTCTACCGGAAGTTCATCAGGAATTTTAGTGGAATTAGTGCACCGATGATGGACACAGTGAAGAAGAGACACAAATATTTTCACTGGACAGAAGAGGCTGAGAAGAGTTTTAATCTGTTGAAGAGGAAAATCACGGAACAACTAATCCTGGTGTTGCCTGATTTCCAAAAGAAATTTCAAGTGAAATGCGATGCTAGTGGATTTGCAATAGGGGCAGTCTTGAGTCAAGAAGACATGCCGATAACATACTTCAGCGAGAAGGTGAATGAAGTGAAGGTGAAATACTCCACATATGACAAGGAGTTTTATGCTATTATTCAGGCATTAAAGAAATGGAGACATTACTTGATCCCGAAGGAGTTTTTCTTATACAGTGACAATCATGCATTGCAGTTTGTGACTCAACAGGAAAAGTTTAATCAAAGACATATAAAATGGGTTGAATACATGCAGAACTTTACTTTTGTAACTAAGCATATTTCTGGAACTGCTAACAAGGTTGCTGATGCTTTGAGCAGGAAATGTTTTCTATTGCAGGAGTTCAGAGTCAAAACATTGGGTTTTGATGATCTCAGAGACATGTACAGAGATGATCCAGATTTTAAGGAGGCGTCTGAGGCAGCTGAGAATCAAATTCTCAGGGAAAAAAGTCAATGGACAGAATACATGATCCAAGAAGGATTACTGTTTAAGGGTAATCAACTTTGTATTCCAAAATGCTCCATGAGGGAGAATTTGTTGAAGGAGAAACATAGTGGAGGATTGGCCGGACATTTTGGTCACGAAAAGATGTTCGCAAAACTGAATGAGTCATATGTTTGGTTGGGAATTCGAGCAGATGTCAAAATATTCGTGGACAGATGCAAAATTTGCCAACATTCAAAGGGAAAGAGACAAAATGCAGGATTTTATCAACCATTGCCAATACCTGAGAGGCCGTGGGATGCAGTCATCATGGATTTCATATTGGGGTTGCCAAGAACACAAAGAGGGTTTGACTCAATCTTTGTGGTAGTGGATAGATTTTCCAAAATGGCACACTTCATTCCGTGTCAGAAAACCAGTGACGCAACTCACATTGCGAATCTGTTTTTCAAAGAAGTCATTCGACTTCATGGCTTACCAAGGAGCATAGTTTCGGATCGAGACACTAAGTTCATGGGACACTTTTGTAGAACCTTATGGAAAAAGCTGGGAACAAATTTATCATTCAGTTCAGCTTATCATCCTCAGATGGATGGACAGACATAAGTCGTGAACGAGAGTTTAGGCGACTTGCTGAGGAGTTTGGTGACAGAACACCATAGCAAGTGGGACAATATTCTGCCACAGGCGGAATTTTCTTATAATGATTCAATCAATAGAAGCACATGGCAGAGTCCATTCCAGATTGTTTATGGGATGCAGCCAAGAGGAGTTTCAGAATTGAGAGATTCAGAATAGAGTGAAACTATAAGTGCTAGTGCAGAGGATTTCGCAAAGGCGATGAAGGAACTTCACAGCCAGGTGAAGGAGCGTTTACAGAACTTGAGCCAAGAGTATAAGCGCAGAGCAGATCAACACAGGAGACAACTTCAATTTGAGGTTGGTGATTTGATTCTTGAACATATGAGAAAGGAACATACAACAAACTGAAGATGAAGAAGATCGAACCATGTAAGGTCTTGAAAATAATTTTGGGCAAATTCTTATGAGATTGAATTACCCGATGGGATCAAAATTTCTCCGATATTCAATGTCTCAGATTTGTACCCATACAAAACTGAGGAAGTAGGAACAAGTGATGAACAACTAGAGATCCAGTGGACAAAGAAGATGCCTGTTGCAGAGAAGCCACAGATGGAAAGCATACTAGACAAAAGAATTAGCAAGAAGACCAGAAGAAAACAATACTTTGAATACTTGGTCAAGTGGAAAAGACATCCAATTGAAGATGCCAGCTGGGAGAATGAAGTAGAGATTCAGAAGCATGGACAGACAGTGCGAGATCTCATGGACAGGAGCCCATGAAAATTTTCAAGAGAGGTAGTATGATGCAGGAGCATCACCAACATCAAGCGAGCATGGGGCAAGTGCCAATGCATTTTGGACACATGATAAATTGTTTAAATTTTTTTGAAGATGGATGCGCCAAACATAAATGTAATAGTTAAGGATAGGCATACTTATAGGTTGTAATCAGACCTTGAGAGACCTCCTCTCGTCTGAAGGACTAAGAAGGCATTTATGTTAGTAGGTAGCTTTGAATTCTCAGATTAGACAGTTTTAGGAGTGGAGGGAAAAAGGATATAGACACCCTCATTGTATTATTGTAAGACAGAGAGGAAAGAACATTACCAAGAAGGAGAGAGCATACAAAGAAGAGAGCAGAGAGATGTGTAAAAAAACACCCATGTACAGAGATTTGAGTTAATAGAAGAAGTCTTAATTCAGATTCATGGCGTTGTATTTGTTTCTTGTATGTGTATGCTGAGTGGTATGTTCATGGTTTTACTCTTTCTGTCATGCAATTTCTTTTATGCTATGTATGAATGATTTCTTGTTAAATGTTTGAAGTCTGAGAGAGGGGGAGTAAGGAATGAGTTTCAATTGTTCGTCTATCTGAGCAAGGATTCCTGCAAGGAGTGCAGTTGAATTGTCCGCAAGGTGTGCGTTGACAAAGGATTCATAGATTTGTCTCTGGAATTCTCAGATAGGACAAATTTTGTTCTCATTTATTCTGAAGGGAGGATTTGATGCAGGAGTCGTGCAAGGTGTGCATAGACCAATCTTGAATCCAGGGTTTGAAACCTAAGAAACTATTGAAGGAATGCTGCTGCAAGGAGTGCGCGTAGTCGAAGGTGTTCAACACTGAAGTGTTTGAAGGTTTGCCACAAGGAATGCATGCAGGAGTTTCCTGAAAGACTTGAAGTCATGGAAAACCTCAGAAGGATTCAAACCTGCGAAGTCATTGAAGGGAAGAGACAGATGGTCAAAATTCTTCATAGAGAATTTGCGAAATCCCGCCAGCCGTCTAATCTGACAGAGAAGCAAGGAGGTTACGACTGTTTCCAAGGTTCAAGCTTAGGAGATCGTGAGCCATCAGATCCTCACTTAGATACCCGTCAGTCGTGGGATCTGACAAGAATTTTACAAGGGTTAAACTCTCGCAAGTAGAGTGAAGGTACCGAAAGACGTCGGGATATCGGGGTTTCTGAATTTGGGGTATCACAAGTCTTGAGGACAGGAGATTGGGTCACTTCATAGTGAAAATTCTGATTTTGATCTGGACCTTCCATGTGTTGAGACACGTGGCGGAGATCAAGAACCCGTCGGTATTTCGACTACTGGGGTTTTGAGTTGACAGAGAAACTGCGACATCAGGGAATCGCAAGTCATGAAATCCTGAGACTGAATCAAGACCGTCGGTCAGTTGAGACATGTGGCGACGATCAAGAGCCCCTTGGCATTTTTCATGTCGGGATTTTTGGGTTCAAGAGGACAGGAGGACATCAACATTTGATTTCTCGAAATTGCAAAATGATCAAGGACCGTCCATCCTAGGAGGACGCATGGTGGAAATCCTTGAGTTTGGGGAAAATCCCGATAGAAAAGTCCACCGGCTTATCGGGGTTCGACGTTTCGCGAATCCTGAAGACAAGAAGCATGCACATTTCAGAAACACGAAGTTCGAAATCTCGACAAGGTGGAAAGCTCCGTTGTGGGGCCAACTGATGTCATTTCATCATATATGAGGTTGGGAATCGAAACTTCGAGAGTTCCGAGGGAAAGAACCCATACACATTTGATTTCCCGAAATCACAAAGCAACGAGGACCGTCCATCTTGAGGGGACGCATGGCAACAATCTATGGTTTTGGAAAAAAAAGTCCCGAAAGGCAAGGTCATTTCGACACTTTGGGAATCAACACTTCGGGAGTTGAGAGACCAAGAGGTCGGGCGCTTGAGTCGCGAAAACCGAAAGGGACTATGGTCATATAAGGGAAGGTCATGTGGACCAAAGGTATAGCCCAGGGGGCTAAGTGAAGTTAAATCCGTTTCGGCAAATCAACATATCAGAGATTGGAAGATCGAGAAGATTGAGGTTCTCGACAACGTGAATCAGAAAACCCCAAAACCCGAAATTTCGGTCGGGGAGAGATCAGGGATGTGCAAAAGCCATGACAGGGAAAACGGAAGGACCTGTGGACCGGGTTTTTAACAAAGATTCCAGTGAGAATTCGAAAGAGCCACTCCGGCTTGAAGGTGAAATTAGAACGATCCGTTAAGACCGGAAGGTCAGAACAGAGACTGACAGAGGAAGAGGCTTAGGGTGCATCAGGTTTGGTATCAGAGCACATAAAGGTTTCTTTACTTTTTGTAGCAAGGAAAAGGAAGATTCACCATGCCGCCAAGAAGAAGGGACAGGCAAACACCCGATCCGCCAGAGGAAAGGGAAATACCAAGAAGAAGAGGTAGGCAGATGCCTGACCCAGCCATGGCAAGAGAAATGCGTGATTTACGCGCTAGACTTGAGGACATGGAGACAACACAAAGATGCATAGTCGGTGCTGGGGATCTTAGTGATTCTGAAAGTGAAAATGAAGTTGAACATGAAGAAGAAGAAATTTTAGTGGAAGATGCCTCAAATGAACGCTTAATTAGAGCTGTCGTAAGGATGGGTGCCAGGGCAAAAATGGACATCCCAGTTTATGAGAGAAACCTGGATGTTGAAGAGATTCTAGACTGGATTAGAGCTCTGGACACTTATTTTGACTATGAAGATGTCGAAGAAGACAAGAAGGTCAAACATGTTGTCACGAGATTGAAAGGACATGCATCATTATGGTGGGATGAACTACAAGCTGACAGACACTGCAAAGGCAAGCAAAAAATCAAGAGTTGGGATAGGATGATTGCAAAGATGAAGGCGAAATTCATTCCTAGGGATTACCAGATTACTCTGTTTTGAAGAATGAAAAATTTGAGACAGAAGCTGATGACAGTGAAGGAATATACTGAAGAATTCTACAGGCTAAACATCAGGGCAGGTCATCGGGAAATCGATGATGAAAAGGTTTCCAGGTACATGAATGGCCTGAGATACGACATTCAGGATGAGATGAGCATGATGACCATCCGAACGGTGGAAGATGCTTATCAGATGGCTCTAAAAGCTGAAGAGAAGCTGAGCCGAAAACAAGGTCAAAGAGGCCGAGGCAGAAGTCAAGCCAGAGGCAAATCAGTTGCCCAGGATAGAAATTAGAAACACAAAGAAGACGGAAAAAAACCTCAAACTCAGACTAAGAGAGGTGGAAGTTCACAGAGAGGGAAGCATACCGAACAAAGAGGTCAGTATGCAGATGGAAACATTTTTCCTCATACTAGAGGTAGATGAAGAGGAAGAGGTGGAGTAATAAAGTGCTTCACATGTGGAAAGAATGGACACAAATCTTATGAATGTCCAGAAAAGAAGAAAGAAGGTGGTGAGGCTCACATTTCCAAAGCACAGAGGTGGAATGTTGAGGCAGAGGATGTTGAAGGTGGAAGATCACTGATGATGTGAAAATCTCTTTTGACACCAGAGAAGGAGGTGGAGTGTTCAGTCCAAAGAAACAGACTTTTTCGGACTGCTTGCAAAACCAAGGACAGGGTATGCAAGGTCATTGTGGACAGTAGTAGCACGGATAATCTCGTTTCAATGGAGATGGTAGAAAAGATGGAGCTGGAGAGAATTGAACATCCAAGTCCATATAGAGTGTAAGGTAGCTAGAGAGGTAGTGGGGGGGCCCAGAGGGCTCATAGTGATAATAGTGGAGTTCATTCAATGTAAGGTGGACTAGGTCCACTATATTATTAAATAAGGCCCACTATGGTAGTTAGATATAATAAATGTAAGAGGACTTCTTAGAAGGTTCTACTTCCAGAAGATTCCTCCTCTAGAATGTTCTTAGGTGATGGTAGCACTATATAAAGGGGTTCAAGCAATGTAATGAGACATGAAGAGAAGTATTGTAATTGGAGCTGAAGCTCAATAGGAGGATGCCCCCTCGAAGAGGCAAGTGAACATGAGAGGATCTCTTCCATAATAGGATCCATTGTATGGTGTTGCCCTACCTCAAGGGTTTGGTAATAATAAAGTGTGGTTTCTTCTATATTGCTTTGTGGATCTCTTGTGTATTCATTATTTGTGGTGATTATATTTGTATATCTATTCAGTTACTTAACATAAAGTTTCATGGCTACAAAAAGGGCATTAGGTAAATGTCACTAAACAATGTTTAGTTGAATTCAAGATAGGAGGATATAATGATAAGATACTTTGTGATGTTATTCCCATGGATGTTTGTCATATATTGCTAGGTATACCATGGAAATATGAAAGGAATGTGATTCATGATGGGAGGATGAACACATACACCCTAGAGAAGAATGGGAGAACTCACATGTTGCTTCCAATCAAAGATAAGGAGGTGAAACCTGAAGTAAGAAACACTGTACTTCTCATGAGTGGGAAGGAAATTCTTACAGAGGTTAAGAAGAAGGAGGAACCATAATTCATTGTGGTCAGGAAGACAAAGATTGTTTTGACTAGCACAAGAGTGGATGATTTACCAGAAGAGGTTCAGGAACTGCTGGAAGAGTTCGCTGACATAGTAGTGGATGAACTACCTTGTTCGTTTCCACCAATCAGAAGTGTGAGTCATCATATTGATCTCATACCCGGAGCTAGTTTTCCAAACAAAGTAGCGTACAAATTAATGCTACAGGAGAATGAAGAGGTCAAAAGACAAGTCCAAGATTTGTTGGACAAAGGGTTGGTTAGAGAAAGCTTGAGTCCATGTGTTGTTCTGACAGTACTCAGTCCAAAGAAAGATAGAGGCTGGAGGATGTGTATTTATTCAAGGGAAATCAACAAGATAACCATCAGGTACAGATTTCCATTGCCAAGGATGAATGATCTTATGGATTGCTTAAGTGGAGCAATTTTTTTTTCGAAGATTGATTTGAAAAGTGGATATAACCAGATTCATCTGAGAGAAGGTGATGAATGGAAGACAACCTTCAAGACTAACGAAGGGTTGTATGAATGGATTTTCATGCTGTTTGGTTTAACGAATGCGCCAAGTACCTTCATGAGGCTGATGAACGAAGTCCTGAAGGAATTCATCGAAATTGTTTTCATTGTGTATCTGGATGACATACTGATCTTCAGTAAAACAGAGGCAGAGCATCTAAACCACTTAGCTACAGTGATGAAGAGATTACAACAAGAGAAGCTGCTAATAAACATGAAGAAATCCTCATTCATGAAGACATAACTCATCTATTTGAGTTTTGTTATTTCTGCAGATAAATTGAGGATGGATCCAGATAAGGTGGAGGTGATCAAGAATTGGCCATCACCGAAGAGCATATTTGAGGTGAGAATTTTTCACGGATTGGCTAGTTTCTACCGGAAGTTCATCAGGAATTTCAGTGGAATTAGTGCACCAATGATGGACACAGTGAAGAAGAGACACAAATCTTTTCACTGGACAGAAGAGGCTGAGAAGAGTTTTAATCTGTTGAAGAGGAAAATCACAGAACAACCAATCTTGGTGTTGCTTGATTTCCAAAAGACATTTCAAGTGAAATGCGATGCCAGTGGATTTTCAATAGGGGAAGTACTGAGTCAAGAAGATAGGCCGATAGCATACTTCAGCGAGAAGTTGAATGAAGCGAAGGTGAAATACTCCACTTATGACAAGGATTTTTATGCTATTATTCAGGCATTAAAGAAATGGAGACATTACTTGATCTCGAAGGAGTTTGTCTTATACAGTGAAAATCATGCACTGCAGTTTGTGACTCAATAGGAAAATTTGAATCAAAGACATGTAAAATGGGTTGAATACATGCATAACTTTACTTTTGTAACTAAGCATATTTTTGGAACTGCTAACAAGGTTGCTGATGCTTTGAGCAGGAAATGTTTTCTATTGCAGGAGTTCAGAGTCAAAACATTGGGTTTTGATGATCTCAAAGACATGTACAGAGATGATCCAGATTTTAAGGAGGCATATGAAGCAGCTGAGAATCAAATTCTCAGGGACAAAAGTCAATGGACAGAATACATGATCCAAGAAGGATTACTGTTTAAGGGTAATCAACTTTGTATTCCAAAATGCTCCATGAGGGAGAATTTGCTGAAGGAGAAACATAGTGGAGGATTGGCAGGACATTTCGGTCACGACAAGACGTTCGCAAAACTGAATGAGTCATATCCTTCAGATCTATCCTTTGATTAGTTCTTCTTGCGCAAGGATATGGTGAATCTTGAAGATTATGGAAACCCGCCTAAGTATTATCCTTGTCCTTCCCCATCTTCTTGTCTTGGTTGCACTTCGGGTGAGACTTCTTCTCTCCAGAGGAGATGAGAATGAAAATTCTCTAGACTACCTGGTACCTTTTGTTGGTAACATGAGAAAGACCCTGGTCTGATCAATTCCACGCTAACAAATTGGTTCTATTGCTGGGACTTGCATTAAAAAGGAACCTGTAAGGAGAATGATTCCGCGGATTGATCGATCCAATATTCACCAGTGTTGGGAGAGAAATTGCGACGCCTTCATATGGAAAGAAGCGAAGATGAGAGGAAAACATGAGAAAGAGACACATGAGGTTGTCTTTTCTTCAGAAAGATCGAGTGACCGATATGAGATATTTTGGGTTAAGTTTCCGGAAGAACTTTTCCACTGGATAGATAGGCTCCAAGAAGCTCTAGAATCCCAAGAACAAGTCAAGAAGACTTGCGCTTGGGATACAGAAAAGATCACAACACTTCATCGGATGGATTGTATGGTAATGTGAACGATCAATTTCAGGGTCAATACAACATTATAACGATACATTATCTAGTTTGCAGTTGAGAATCATCAATATTTTTCACAGGAAGAAGCAGATTTCAAGAAAGACACAAGGGGAAGATTGTTGAGAGAAATTCCCCTGTGGATTAAGGTTTTCTTGATGGAAGAGGGGATGTTGAATATGTACCCGATTGAGATGGTAGCGTAAATATCCTCGCTTGGGGTGGGGTGAGTTTGGGGTGGAATCATGGATTGAGAGAGGGGAGAGGGTTCTTTGAAAAACATAGGAGCAACAAGAAATGGACTCAAGGGACGAGTGAGCCTTGAAAAGAGTCACCATAGTTGAGAATTGGTATCATGGTAAGATAAATAAAGCAGTGAAACAGTCTGAGAAGTTGCGGAAATAAGTCCGACTAGGAGAATTCGAGGAAGGACATATGGAAGAGTTGCGAAAGATGAGAAGACAAGAAAGACTGTCCAGTCAAAGTTTAAATGAGAGAGAAGTGTAGAGAGAAACAAGTCCCAAAGAGGGTGGACAAGAATAAGAAGGTGTAGATGCATGAGAAAAGGAAGCTGACATGGATCTTGAAGAAGAGAGAGAAGATTCATCCCCGAGGCCAGGAAATATTGAGAATCCGATTGAAGAGACTGCTCTAGAGGATGAGAACGAGACCCCCCAGATCAAAGAATCCTACCCCGAAGCCAGTGGCACTAACCTCGAATCACCCTTACCCCAAGTGTCTTCTATACAAGTGGTAAATTATATACTACCTTCTTATGCTATTCATGTTCCATTACAGTCAGTTAGTCAGTCACAACTGAGAAGCGCGAATACTGGGAGGATATTGGGATCCATTGGTAGATTGCAACTAGGACCATTATGTTTTATCTTGGTAGGAACAATAAGATCAACAATGGCTGGTAATGCGGGAGGTTCGATTGCTCGATACCCAAAATTTTTGGGTAAGGGAGACGAGGATGTTGAGCAACATTGGTTCCTATGTGAAGAAATTTGGAGGTCTAGAGGGAATCTCGATGCAAATAAATTGGTTGAGTTCCAGACTACCTTGAGAGGCCATGCTCTCAAATGGTACATAAAGGCCATTGAGCCAGGAGTACCATGAGTTCAAGGTCAAGCGTTCACACTTGCCCAAGTACGAACAAAATTCATAGTGGATTTTAAGCTACCTTAGTCAGAACAACAAGCTATGTTAGAGTTGCGTGAAATTCAACAAAGGGAAGGTGAATCAACCTGGGAATATAGTCATAAATTTTAAGATGCTATAGGGAGGTTAGTGCATCCAATTCACGAGGAACATCGAAGAGAATGGTATATCCAGGGATTTCTACCTCTGACAAGAATTCTGTTAACGCAAAAATGGATAACCACTTTGACAAATGCCTTGGAAAAATTAATGAAGATTGAAGCCATGTCAGGATATCCGGGGAGCTTGAGAGTTACCAGACCCCCAATAGATTGAAATTTGGCACAACTACAAGGATAAATATCAATGCTCACAGAGAAGATTCAATAATTGACGATACCTAGACCAAGATGATCGCAAGTCTGGTGTACCATATGCTACAAAGAAGGACATCTAGTGAATGAATTTCCATGGATGAGGGGAATGGGACCTCCTCAGAATCCGATGGGACCCTCAATAGGAACCACATGAGCAGTTTCACAAGTATCTACGAATTTACCATTCCATACCTTAACCTCGTATCATGCTTTTCCAGGTAATCAATCATTGTCGTCGGATGAGTATTGCGAGATTTACTGAATCCATGGGCATGGGCTAAGACAATGCCCCATTATTCAGAAGTACTCAACAGTACTGAATACGATGCATTGCGAGTTTTGCGCATCTACCACACATGCTACAAATTAATGTAGAGCATTGGATGCACTTGCAGATAGACTGAATCGAACATCATTAAGGGTGAATGAAACCTCTCAGGGAATGGGAAGAGGTCGAGGAGGTGGAGTTGGAGGAGACTTCAGAGGAGGAAGAACCCGGGGAAGAGAACCAAGTAGATGCTACAACTGTGATGAGCAAGGCCACATGGATAGAGATTGTCCTCACCCAAGGTGACGATGGTGCTCTCACCGCAGAACCAATGGGCATGCAACTGAAGACTACCCAAAGCTAATTGCGAAATGGTAATATTGGGTACATCAATGAGGAACTAATCTTATAATTTCATAGATAAAGAGAGTCATTAGAGGAAAGTGACCCAACCTTAATATCGTTACTTGAGGAGGAGCAAAGACTGGTGTAGATGCTGATAATTTACCTCAGATCTAGAAAGAAACGCCTAAGGAGGACATGTATGATCCTCTGAAACATAAGCTATTCTTTAAAAATGCAATAGAAGTATTCTAGAGTATCCTTGGCCCTGATATTGAAGAAAAAACCCCTCAGTCTATCGTTTATCATAAGTTCACACAAGTCCCCGCTTCACCCCCTGCACCCCAAAACCTCGTAGTCCTGATAAGACAACTTGAGCAGTCACAAAATGTAGTTGACCTTTGGTTTCAGTTATTTTCTAATATTATTGGGAACAACCAGTTGACAAAAAAGTTTTGCAATGCCTTGTACCTAGTCCTAGGAATCGAGGAATCTCCAGAAACTAGAATGAGGACTAATCTTTCTGAGAATAATACTCAGAGAGTGCAAAGAAGGAAAATATGGATTGGAAAAGTGTTTAGATTAGCAGCCTAGCTAGATGAGTTTGAGATTAAGGATGTTATGTTAGATCTAGGATATGATGTTAATATATTGGCTAAAAATACTTGGGAAGATTTAGGGAAACCCCAGTTGACATATTCCCCAATCCAGTTAAGAATGGCCAATCAATATTGTATTTTTCCAATAGGAAGACTAGAGAATGTGGAAATACATGTTGCAGGAGTGAAGACTATAGCCGATTTTGACGTGATCGAAATCATGGGGGATAAGGACCCTTATCTTGTACTACTTGGTATCGATTGGGCTTACGATAACTATGCAGTGATTGAACTAAAGAGAGACACTATGACATTTGAGGCAGACATAATAAAAGTAGTTCAACCCTTGGATCTGTATGTAGGCCCTCGATACATGGAACCAATAGAAAAAATATGGAAGGCGAAGACTTGGATCAACTATATGGTGTAACAACAAGAATGAGAGAATACTACATAAATCCTACTGTTGATGGATCAATAAGTTAGAGGAGCATACAATCAACGGATGAAAATTCAGATCTGACATTTGACAGTTGGTAGCAGGGTTCATATGAAAGATTTTCAAGAAGATGCGCAACAGTCAGAGAAACTATATGGGTTGGAACTGAGGTTAGAGAACACCTGATATACAATGTTACCTCAGAACTTGACAACTTTCTGGTCAACATGGAAGAAAATATAGCGGAGAATCAAAGGATTTCAACTCTGGATTTAGCCCTCTAGGACACCCGTGCTAGATGGTGGAATAGTCACAAAGCCTTAATTAAGAACTTGGAGGATGTGAAGCAAGATATCCGATATATATTTAAATATAAGGAGCAACTGGAATCAGAGATGCAAACGGATTTCCAAGTTGCGCAACTGTTCAATGGACAGTCTGATCCTAAAGCACATAATGAACAATGCGTAAGACAACGCAAAGTTTCGGAAATACCATCTTGCTCGTGGATTCAAGTATTTCTCCATTCACTAGGTATGATTCTGAAATCTTGTTACATGCATGAAGAAACCAAAAGATAGACCAACGACTGACAAATGTTGGAAAATCAATTTTGCAAGGACTTCTCGTTTACAAGTAAGTACCTTGAGCTTAAGATAGTCCTGCAAAGAATTAAAGAATTCCTTTTTACCGATGCTGGTGAATGGAAATTAGACCTAGTGGTATGTGCAAGGCATAGCCAAGCACTTCAGTCTAACCTTCACCTAGACTCGAACAAGACACCTATATAATGATATAAGATTGAGAGGGATTTGGAAAACCCGGATGATTTAGAAGAATTGAGATACTTAGCCATTAAGGAAACATAAGGAAGCAAAGAGATTTAGAACACCATACCCAACCAGACTGATGGTTCTTATAATTATCCATTGAAGTTGCGTAAAGTCAATATAGGAACTGCAAATCAATATAAGATAGCTATGGTGGGAGATTACTGGGATGAACAAACTAGCCAAGAAATACATAGCCTGTTGCGGGAGTATGAGGAATTATTCCAAAAGACATTCTCAGAACTAAAAGGGATTAAAGGAGCTATGGGACAGATGAAAATTGAACTAAAACCAGGATCAAAGCCTTTAAGACATAGACCATATCACCTTAACCCCAGAGTGAAAGATAAGGTTAAGAGGGAAATAGACAAGATGCTTGAGGCTAGACTTATTTTTCCAGTGGAAGAAGCAGAATGGGTTAGCCCAATAGTCATCAAGGGAAAGAAAGGTATAAAGGATATTAGGGTATGTGTAGACTACATAAGCCTTAAATCTTCCTGTGTGCATGACCCTTTCCCAACACCTTTTACTGATGAGGTGCTAGAATAGGTTGCGGGGAAAGAATCTTACTCATTTATAGATGGATTTTCGGGGTATCGCCAAGTGAGAATTGCTAAAGAAGACAAAAAGAAGACCACATTCATAACAATATGGGGGTCATTTGCATATAATGTGATTCCCTTCGGCCTAAAGAATGCCCTTGCAGTTTTTTCCCGGATTGTAATAAAAACTTTCCAAGAATTTATTCACAAGTTTATAGAAGTTTATATGGACGATTGGATGGTATACAGTCTGCTCAAGGAACATGCAGCGCTACTACGTGTGATGTTTGATAGATGTAGGGAATTGAAGACATCCTTGTACCTCAGGAAGTGTATCTTTTGTGTGCCACACAGAAAGTTTTTAGGCCACACAGTATGACGAGAAGGATTATTGGTAGACCCAGCCAAAATTGCGTTTATTGTGAACATGACACCACCTACGAGCACCAAACAATTGCGCTCCATGCCGGTGAACACAAGGTACTATCACAGGTTTATCAGAAGGTATGCAAACATTACTGCACCTATGGAAAATCTACTAAATAAGTTAGAAGTGTTCCAGTGGATGCCAGAGTGTAATAAAGAGTTTGACATCCTGAAAGAAAAACTCAACACAACACCTATTCTAATATTTATGAACTGGGAAAACAAATTTCATGTGCATGTAGACGCATTAGGTATTTCCGTGGGAGCCATCTTAGCGCAACTAGGATATGGAGCCATAGATCATCCTATCTATTTTTCTAGCAGGAAGTTGTCGCAAGATGAGCGCAACTATACAACCACGTAAAGGGATGGTTTAGCTATGATTTACGTTTTGCATAATTTTAGACATTATTTGTTAGGTTCTCGTTTTAAGTTCTTTACTGATCATTCGGCATTAAAATATCTAGTTAACAAGCTTGTTCTGGAAGGAAGAATTTGTCGATGGTTGTTACTCTTTCAGGAATTTTCATTTGAAGTGATCATTAAACTTGGAAGATGAAACGTGGGGACCGATCACCTGTCTAGATTAGATTCAGGAGAAAGTGGTGGAGCATTCGATGATCAGATCCTAGATGCAGATCTGTTTTGGGTTGAGGCCATACCAGAATACCTGGAAGACATAACAATATTCTTAAGTACAGGGGCCTGCCTAGAAATGTACTCCACAACTTAGAAACTTCATATGGTGGTTAGAGCAACGAACTATCATTTTATTACGGGGAAATTGTATAAGTTGGGCCTAGATAACATCCTCAGGAGGTGTGTCTTAGATCACGAAAGACAAGACATACTATGGGAATTCCACAATGGAGTTGCAGGAGGCCATGTTGGAGGAAAGGCCACTGCGCATAAGGTCCTCCAAGATGGATTATGGTGGGATACACTCTTTAAGGATTCAAAGACATATTCTAGATTTTGCGACGTTTGTCAAAGAGTGGGCAAGCCATCACAGCGAGATTAATTGCCTCTTCATCTAGATCGAGCTCTGCAAGCATTTGAGAAATGGGTGGTCGATTTTATTGGGCCAATCAACCCCACAACTAAGCATTCAAAGAACATGTATATTATTAACACAACTGATTCCCTTACATGTTAGGCTGAGGAAACAAATGCCCATGATTGCTTGACTGATACTGCTGCCAGGTTTATTTTTGAAAGTATTATCACTCGGTTTGGATTTCCTAAGAGTTTGACCGATGATCAAGGTGGTCATTTTATCAGTAGTACAATAACAAAGCTTACAATAGAGTTCTTAATTCAACATCATAAAAGTAGCCCCTACCATCCGCAAGCCAATGGAATAGTAGAGACGTTTAACAAGATTACAGAGAGAGGATTAATGAAGGTTTGTTGCACAAACATGGAGGATTGGGATGACAGAGTCCCAACAATTTTATGGGCTTACATGACAACCACAAAGAAACTCCA
Source organism: Picea engelmannii (assembly GCA_009831015.1). Classification (NCBI taxonomy): domain Eukaryota; kingdom Viridiplantae; phylum Streptophyta; class Pinopsida; order Pinales; family Pinaceae; genus Picea; species Picea engelmannii. The sequence goes on from ML785822.1 coordinate 349,237, forward strand.
CAAGTATACGCCATTTCAGCTAGTCTATGGGAAAGAGGTTGTGGTTATTTCATAATTCATCACCCCGAGTCTATACATTGCAGAAATTACACACATGTCAAAGGATGAATTAGTCACACAGAGGCTTATGGAATTGCAGGAACTTGAAGATACAAGGAAATTTAACTTTCATCAATCAATTGAGAAAGTAAGGCATAAATCTTGGCATGATAGACACATTAAGACTAAAACATTTGCGCAAGGAGATAATGTCTTACTTTATGACAATCGATATTATAAACATCCAGGCAAGTTGCACATGCATTGGTTAGGACCATTTAAAGTTGCGGAGGTTTGACCTTCTGGAGTAGTCAGACTTGCGCAACTAGATGGTATACTTCGGCTAGGATGGGTGAATGGTGCTCGCCTGAAACCCTATATTTCACAAAATTGAGCTAAATCAATGTTGCTCTAGTCCAAAGGAGCATGTATAGTAGCTAAATTATTATTGTTTTTTTTGCAATTTTTGAGAATTCAACTAATAAAGTCGAAGTGTGCATTGTTGCGCTGTGACATGTAGTTCATTTTTCCGTCTAAGTGTTGTTTTGATGCATAACTTCTTACTCAACAACGTAGGAGAAAAACAACCACAAATCTATTAATGACAATCATTAATGTGATGGGCACCCCTTTATGGTTAGAGGGAGAGCGAATCCAGACGCAATCCTAGTCCATGTGCCACATGAACCCAGTCTAGTCATAGCCTTTATTACCTCTACAGTAACCCATCTGAAAGCTGTTAAACCATAAATCCGCGATACGTGAAAATTCCATCGGTATTCATGCTAGGATTCTCATCTGTTAAACGGTAAGGTCTGGAGTCAGCCACGTCCCTGACCAACTTGATAAGTAAATGCGAGGATCACCCAATAGATTTACCTCGTTAACCAGTCTCGTCGGAAAACTTAGCTCCAAGTTGTGTCTGTAGGGTTAATGCTGAATAGACTTAGCAGTTATTACAAAACTTGCCAGCTAAGCCCGAGTATAAGGTTCTATGAACTCGATGTAAGACACATTGTTTCCTAGAGAGAACTTAACACCCTGCGAATTATGAATTGTGCTCAAGCCTTGCAATCCCTCAGCCCTTAGTTACGATCCCCAATCCCAATTATCCTGTTGAAGTTTGTTGACAGTTTAGAGTCACTATGCTGAGAGCTACAGGGAGAAGACGTGCAGTTTCTAACAATGCAGTGCTAGACGAGCCTTGTGACCCCCGGGGAGAGATCGTGGGCGATATCAAAGGGAAGTTCGAGAAAGTCAAGATCCTCAACCTCAACCTAACAGACCAGATTTTGTTCCCTCAAATGAACATTGATGTCTTCTGGAGTGTTGCTCTAGATGAGTTGGTATGAATGTAGTTTGTGCCGAAGCCAGATTTCATCAACCTTTTAAACTTCACTATTATGAATCTTAGATATTTGTTATTTTTTGGCACTACTGGTGAGGTTGAGAGATGTACCAAGTTACTCATTAGTAGGGTACACGACAGGAGCCTGTGGTTGGATTGAAGATACCCAATTCACGTAGAGGATATCCATCAACTTATTGGATTATCCATTGAAGGCGAGGATGTATCCAAAGGATTTCAGGGTCCCAACAAGCATGGGAAGAAAAAGGGAGAACCCAGTTTGTATGAACGATTTCATACGCAGGGGGGGTGCACAACCAATATTGACCCCATTCTACCTGAGACAGTCAATACCACTTGCTACGTAATTGCTAGCAAGGTCATGCAATTGTATTACAAAGGAGAATGTACATTGGATGCCCTATCAGTGGCAGATGTTTGTGCCAATGGTGCTATGTTCAATTGGTGAAGAAACTTACTGGAAGAACTCCTGGTGGCTTGCGAGGAAGCTTAGGAAAATGACGACACATTCAGTTACGAATACTTGTTAGTTGCGTTAGCCATGTTGAAGTGGATGCCCCTTACAAGAAGACCACTATCACCAGTAGATAAGGGCCGATTGGAAAATATTTTTGAGCCTTGGCACTCAAGGTCAGACTTGGAGAACACTACCTTCAACAACACAACGTTCTCGAAATGGTACAACCGATTGTAGGACGCAAATTAGAGGTTGCACATACCTTAGGAGTTGCTCAACCTGAATACGTGGAACATCATATTCAACATGAACCTGTTAGGATATTTAGACACTTAGGAGTTAGCTAAGATCTACTTGGTCTAATGTGTTGTTAGGTAAAAGTTTGTTTCTTTAGTATGCATTAGTATGCATTTGTAGTTAGGAAATCCGATGGTCATGATATGTTCCTGGCGTAGAGTGATCTGACAATTCATACTCTCCTTGATATTAACAACCATTGATCCATGGCTTAACACCCGATTGGTCCATGGTCTCTATTTAAAGAGCATGTAGGCTCATTTTTCGATCATCGATTGTGAGAAAATCTCTTGTAAAATCTCTCTGTAATCTTTTTCTTTTGCATTAATAAACTGCTCCAAGTGGTCGCGTTGGTTGGGGCCATGGATGTTTCCCCGTAGGGGTTTTACCACGTGAAAAAATTGGTGTATTGATATTTTATGTGGTTATGTGAGTGGTTACTGAAGGTGTTCTTCCTATGTTGGAATACCTGTGTTGTCGAACATGGTATCAGAGCATGTTTGAAGACCCGCTCCTGTTGTAGATCGAGATTGTGAAACCGAGTTTCCTCATCTTGATTTTATGTCATTTCCATACATTTATGGGATGAGAGGACTATTCCATTGCATCCGGAGTGCTCGTTTCATTCAGGAAAACTTTTCATTTCACTCAAAAAGGTTTCCGTTTGCCTAAGATACGACCATTTCAGTCAATTTCGGAGGTATAAAGCCTGCATACGCATTTTAATTTTTTTTGCAGATTATTATTTTGGTTTTGTATTATTTATTTCCGGGTTGGTACACTTTTATATCTTCATATGCTCTTTTCCCCAGGCCCTGTGTGATCTCAAAAAATCAGAAACATATAGGAAAAGATGCATCTTCTGGGTAAGCTAACCGAGATCTAACCCTTGTTGTCATCGAGAAGTGAATTTTTTTTCTTGTGTGAAAAGAGTTTTTTCAAAAACAACTCCCCCAATCCTCTTCCTAAAAAATACAATATGTTTTGCTAGACCATTTGGTTAAAACTTGCCTTATTTAGTAAGAGGTATTGAGTTCAAGTCTTTCTTTTGTTACTTTTTTTTGAAAAAATTCATGCTCAAATTGTAAAATGTATTTCACTTCAAGTATAAAAGTGAATCACTATAAGTAGCTTTAATATTTTATTTTAGAGTTATTTATTTTACATGCAACTTTTGTTTTATAAAGTAAACTCATTGTAAAAGTGATCCCCACTTCTCTTTATAAAAGTGGGTCACTTCATAAAACAACTTACACTATCACGTGGTCATTTGGTTACCGTTTATGCATTTTTTTAAAAGGGCATAAATCTCACATTCGAAGTCCGTTTTCAATGCCGTTTTTTTTAACCGCATAACTTTTCGAGATGTTTCCATCTAGATCATCAGTTTCATTTTTTAGATCCATATTATATGCATATTTAATATGGCTTCTACAAGTAATCTCTTGCTTACCAACACCAACTACTTCCAATGAAAATCTCATATGGAAGATTTATTAAGAAGTAAAGACTTATACCAGATTACCTTGGGAAATGAAAAAGCACCCACTGATGATGATAAGAAATTCAAATGGGATAATAGGAGTGAAAACGCACATGGACTAATCAAAATGTCCATCTCTCCTAATTTAAGGTTCCACCTTAAAGAAATTGATGATCCCCATGAAGCATGGGAAAAGATTGAATTTGTGTTTGGTAAACTCAATATTATTCGAGCACAACAGTTAGAAAATCAAGTACTGAACTTAAGTCCAAGTGATTTTTATTTCCTTGGAGACTATCTATCTAAGTTTAAAACACTCAAAATGTTATGTGAAGAATGTGATATAGAAATGGAGGAAGAGCGTTGCATATATATTATTCTTTCTAAGCTAGGTAGTGCATATTCTGTGTTTGTATCTGCCTTTTGTGCCATGAGATAGGCTCTGGGGAAAGATTATAAAAAACCCACTATTGAGTCCTTTTGTGCTGCTTTGATTAGAGAGGAAGATAAAGTTACACAACTTGGAGTGATCAACACTGCAGGTACCTCCAACAAAGCCTTAGTTTCCCAGAAGAAAGGTAAACCCAAGTATTCAAAGAAACAACATCCTCGCTACAACAACAAACAACATCCTAGCCACAACAACAAGAAACATAAGGGTCCCAAACCTGCTCAGACAACTTCAGATCCTAATGGTGACAAAGGAGCAAAATATAAAAATAAGAAGATTGACATACATTGCAACTTTTGTGATAAAGATGGTCATGATGAGTCCAAATGTTTCAAGAAGATGGCAACTTTAGAAGCAATGATGAAGAAACACAACATCCGTATTGATTCTACTTATTCTTCTTCGTCTCATGGACATGGACTTTCCGCTTTTGGTTTCTCCTTCAATACAACTTCTACTTCTTCTTCTGATGAGTGAATTATTGATTCAGGAGCATCTTATCATATGGCTAAGGATAAAGACATATTTTCTGCTCTAAATGAATATAACACCAAGACAATATTTTTTGGTGATGACATATCTTTTAGTGTTGTAGGATCTGGAACAATTCAAGTAGATAATGGTCATTTCAATGATGTATTATGTGTTCCAAGTCTTTCTTGTAACCTTCTATCAGTATATCAAATCACTCATTTAGGTGAAGGTAAAACCGTAGAGTTTTCACCTCACCAAGTTGTAATCAAGGATATAAAAGATCCTAAGAATGTTCTCGCAACTAGAATTGTTGATGATATTATCAGGTTGTACAAGTTTGACAACTTTGGGTCATCATCTTTTTCATTTATTTTTGTTTCTCATAGTGATGACTTGAGCAAACTTTGGCATGAGTGGTTTGGTCATCTAAACTATTTCTCATTGCAACAACAATGTAATCAATAGATGGTGACTGTTCTTCATCCTATTTCATGCAAATATGGTGTTTGTGCCAGTTGTGTTCTCGACAAACACCATCGAGACAATTTTGACAAACATGCCTCTTGTCAGGCCTTGGTCCCTTTTCAACTTGTTCACAGTGATTTGTGTGGTCCACTTTCTTCTCCTTCTTTTTCTGGGTGCAAGTATTTCTTAACTTTCATTGATGATTTTTCCAGATGTACTTGGGTTTACTTCTTAAAACTTAAGAGCAAATTTTTTGACAAGTGTTTTGCCTACAACACCCTTGTAGAGAAGCAATATGGACACCAAATTCAGAAGTTAAGAACATATAATGGAGGTGAATATGTGAACACTAATTTTACAAGTTACTGCACTACACAGGGCATCCAAATGTAACACACTGTTCCATATACACCACAACAAAATGGTGTTGCTGAGAGAAATAACCGCACATTAAACGAAATGGATAATTGTATGATCCAATCCAATGTTGGACACACCTACCACACTTAGAGGAGGGGTGAATGAGTGTGGGGCTCTTTTCCCCAAAACTTCCCTCTTGCAAAAAAACTCATCAATTAGCATTCAACATTTATTCATTACCCATTGCTATCATTTATAACTAGTTAGATGTAGGCACATATCAGCAACATATATCAGCAATATATCATCAACAAGTCATCATCACAATGGACACAAAGAACACAATATGTATGTACAATTTTCTTTTTATTATGGACTATAATCCTTGGGGTTTATCAACAACAACTAAATAGAGTACAACTCTACAAGAGCACCAGCTCTATATGCAAGACTCATCTTACATTCTCAGCACCAACTGAGATGAGGAAACAATCCTCAACATATATCAATCTGTCAATAGGTACGCGACCTGTCAGTAGTGCAGCCCGCGTGTGTACGCTCCCTGGCTTACTACAACCCGCGTGTGAACATAGCCAATGTATGATGTAACAAGCGTATGCTTTTGAGAAACTAGGGTTTTGCTTTGCTTCACATGCTCAGATCCTCTGCAACTTGAAATCACTTTCTCTTCTATCTTCCACTGTCCAAACTGACCCACATCCAGTCACAACACATCCAATCTCTCCAATAGCTTGCTCATGCTCCACAATAAATCAATATGAATGCTATCTCAATCATGTATAAATAGCTAGTATACCATAGCAATCATGTCACTATTGAATCACAAGAGTGCTGCTCACTCCATCAACCAAATCAATCAAAATGAGCCATATCATAGGAGCCATACCAAGAATTCCCTAAGCATTCAAAAAATATCAAACAATATCATCTATCAAGACAATAAAGTAACCATACCAGTGTCTCAGTGATAGATCTGAGGCCATAGAATGCAGATCTGGAACCTGCCTAATCATCCAAGAGCTTGGCACCAGCTCAAACAAAAATCTCCATGAGGTTATTCATTCCACTCTCCCTGTACACAGTCAACCCACGTGTACACTCACCTTATACACAACCAACCCGCGTGTACATGCACCCTATACACAGATAGCCCGCATGGGCATCAGAAAATAGGGTTTTCTGTGAATCCGAGACTTTTTCCGTCAAGATCTCCGACATTGCCGAAACTTTGATGCGTCCATGAGATCCTCCTCTCGCTCTCTTCCTCAGAATAGATCTTCAATCATGCTCAAGAGATCCACACCAATAAGATTCTCTCACAATAAGTTCTCCATCAATACTCCAAAATATATTCACAAGAAGCTCTCCATTGATCCACAAGGATTCTCGCCAAATGTACATTTTACAAGAGATCCTAGCTTCTTATTTATACTTTCATCTTCTAGGTCACTTAACCCATTTTTAGGTTACTTAACCCATTTCTAGGTCACTTAACCTATTTTCCTTATTTTAGGGTTAACCACTTTCCATGAATAGAAAGTTCTCCAATACTTTATCATTTAAATATTCCTTCTTGATTTTGTCACTTTACTTTATCATTTTAAATAATCCATCTTGATTTTGTCACTTTTCTTTATCATTTAAATAATGATTTCTTATTTTCAAGCACTTTTACTTCTTTGACCTTTTGGGGCTTCAAGCCATCATATGGGGGTCCTCCAACTTCATAAGACCAAACTCTCAAACCATGAGGAGTTATGTGACATTCCACATACCACCGAAAATGGCATGTCAATCAATATCCATCTAGGATAGTTTCACCAACAACTTCATTGATCTTCATCTCATTAATCCACATGCAAGAATGGGTCCCCCAACCGTTCTTCTAGGATAACTCATTCTGTAAAGCGTCTTCCCTTGAGGGATTTCACCATAAGGGAGCCACTTTGGAGTTCATCCATTTGTGCACCTTATTAACCATGATAAGACAATAATGATTCATCTTTATCAATTGGTTTCCACTTGGACATGTATCATTCTCATCAAGGGAATCATATCAATCAATTACTTGACATCAATCAATGACATCAATCAAACCAAACCATTTACATATGATCCAACAATCTCCCAAATAATCAAACCATTGGCATCAATGACAACATGATCCAACAATCTCCCCCTTTGGCATTGATGACAATACCAACATTGATGTCAACTCCAATTACCAATATTGATGTCAACATGTAGACAAGGCATGCTCTACATCTAGTCAATGTGACTATCTCTCCACATCAACCTCTCCCCATCAATCGACATCAATCACATCAATGTGATTATCTTTTTTATTATACCATTGTGTGATCTCACCATGAGAATATATCAATGTGATTATCTCTCCCCCTTTGACATCAATGGCAAAGGGCCATTCTCCTCTTGGGGCTGCTCCCCCTGTCTTGTTGCCACTGTAAAATCTCTCCCCTTTTGAAAAAGGGATATCAATCTGATGTAATGCTGAAAATACATCAAACATACAACCCCTGTGACCATCACTCCTCCTGGAATTATGCTTCTGTGCTCTTTCTTCAAATATAGGTCTCTTTTCTAGGTATGTATTTGATAAATATCTCCTCCTAGAATCATGGGAAGAAGAATGACTCCCCCTAAGGGTATGTCTCCCCCTATCTTCTTTGCAATATGAACAATATGCTATCATATGACAATCCTTGGACCTGTTCATGCATCAAACTTGTGCCATACCATACATCATGAAACAAAAGGTACATTATCAATGAAATAGAGAATCATGAACAACATATCCACCAATTACATCATGTACCAAAATGTGCCCACCATGCACAACACCCATGTACATCAACAATGTGCCAAAATATATCATCCATGAAATGTATCCACCATATGCCAACATGTGCATCTACCAATATGCCAACATGTGCATCTATCAACATGCCAAACAATGTGCATCTATCAATATGCTAAACAAATACCATCCATGAGTGTACCATCATACATCATTACTTGCACCAAGTAAGTATATCAACCATGCGTCAATAAGCTAAGACTCCCCAATGATGTACACCATGACTATCAACTACATGTCTCAATGTGTAGCCCATCCACATGAAAAATCCATGCACCATGATATCCAACAATACCATGTGCTTCCAATAATACATCATAAGATATATCAATGAAACTTCAAAAAGTACCAGCCATGTACTCCAATAGATCGACATCAAACCATACTCATGGGTTAGTGTCATGCACCCAATATTTATTTTATATCATAACCTTGCATGATCTCACTTAGAACCATGAAAACCTGCACCAAACAGTTTCAGAACCTGCAATAAACAATTCCAGACTCTACAGTACAAAGTTATACCATCACATCAAACTCCAAGCCATGTGCATTGCCTTTTTCCCAAGGCTTTACAACAGACACATGGCCTGCTGCACAACTGAGCGCATGTGTACGTGACTTATTCAAGGTTAGCACGCATGTACACATGACTGTCACCACTGTTACCTGCGTGTGCCTTAGTAAATGACACATTTGAACTTCCCTTCAATATTTCATTCTGATCTGGATGCTCTGTCTTCTTCACCCACTTCTGTAGATGACCCTTCTCATAAGAACTTGAGCTCTGAGTATCCATATTTTCGAAGATGTCTCCCTTTCTTACTTCATTCCTTCTTCTAGCCATGCTATGTGAAGTCCTCATCATGGAATTTCTTCTTGTGTTCCAACACTCCTGGGATTTGTGGCCAAATCCACTACAGCTGTAGCATCTCATAGAGTTACAGTGAATAGCAATATGTCCTATTTGATCACATCTCCAACACCTTGTGGTGTTATAGAATCTTCCATTATATATCCTTTAATAAGATCTACATTCAAAATCTTTGTGACCATATCCATTACATGAATAACAATGCCCATGAAAAATACTTTCATACCTTTGCTTTGGTGTCCCAAAAATGTCTTCTTGATTTCTTCCTTGCTTTGTTCTTTTGAAATTTTCTTTGCCTTGTGTAGATGG
>ML785822.1:359598-386142 GCA_009831015.1 Picea engelmannii
GCTCCCATTGTCTTCAAATACACTCTCATCTCTATTCTCCAAGTAGAATAGTTTTCCTCATCAAGGATTGGAACTTCATCATCCATTTGTGTGTCTATGGATCTCCTTCAAGCTTGTTAAGGCTTGTAGTGAAGGCCCACTCTGATACCAATTGTTGGAAACACCTACCACACTTAGAGGGGGGGTGAATGCGTGTGGGACTCTTTTTCCCAAAACTTCCTTCTTTCACAAAAAATCATCAATTAACATTCAACATTTATTCATTACCCATTGCTATCATTTATAACCAGTTAGATGTAGGCACAATATATCATCAACAAGTCATCATCACAATGGACACAAAGAACACAAGATGTATGTACAATTTTCTTTTTATTACAGACTACAATCCTTGGGGTTTATCAGCAACAACTGAATAGAGTACAAATCTACAAGAGCACCAGCTCTATATGCAAGACTCAACTTATATTCTCATCACGAACTAAGATGAGGCAACAATCCTCAACAGATATCAATCTGTCAACAGACACACGACCTGTCAGTAGTGCAACCCGTGTGTGTACGCTCCCTGGCTTACTACAGCCCGCGTGTGAACACGGACAACGTATGATGTAACAAGTGTATGATTCTAAGAAACTAGGGTTTTTCTTTGCTTCACATGCTCATATCCTCTACAACCTGCAATCACTTTCTCTTCTGTCTTCCATTGTCCAAACTGACCCACAACCAGTCACAACACATCCAAGCTCTCCAATAGCTTGCTCATGCTCCACAATAAATCAATATGAATGCTATCTCAATCATGTATAAATAGCTAGTATACCATAGCAATCATGTCACTATTGAATCACAAGAGTGCTGCTCTCTCCATCAACCTAATCAACCAAACTGAGCCATATCATAGGAGCCATACCAAGAATACCCTAATCATTCATAGCATATCAAACAATAGCATCTATCAAGACAATAAAGTAACCATACCAGTGTCTCAATGATAGATCTGAGGCCATAGAATGTAGATCTGGAACCTGCCTCATCATCCAAGAGCTTGGCACCAGCTCAAACACAAATCTCCATGAGGTTATTCAGTCCACACTCCCTGTACACAGTTAGCCCGTGTGTATGCTCACCCTATACACAGCCAACCCGTGTGTACACGCACCCTATACACAGACAGCCCGCATGGGCACCATAAAATAGGGTTTCCTGTGAATCCGAGACTTTTGCTGTCAAGATCTCCGACATTGCCGAAACTTTGATGCATCCATGAGATCCTCCTCTCGCTCTCTTCCTCAGAATAGATCTTCAATCATGCTCAAGAGATCCACACCAATAAGATTCTCTCACAATAAGTTCTCCATCAATACTCCAAAATATATTCATAAGAAGCTCTCCATTGATCCACAAGGATTCTCACCAAATGTACATTTTACAAGAGATCCTAGCTTCTTATTTATACTTTCATCTTCTAGGTCACTTAACCCAGTTTTAGGTTACTTAACCCATTTCTAGGTCACTTAACCTATTTTCCTTATTTTAGGGTTAACCACTTTCCATGAATAGAAAGTTCTCCAATACTTTATCATTTAAATATTCCTTCTTGACTTTGTCACTTTACTTTATCATTTTAAATAATCCATCTTGATCTTGTCACTTTTCTTTATCATTTAAATAATGATTTCTTCTTTCAAGCACTTTTACTTCTTTGACCTTTTGGGGCTTCAAGCCATCATATGGGGGTCCTCCAACTTCATAAGACCATAAATCTCAAACCGTGAGGAGTTATGTGACATTCCACATACCACCGGAAATGGCATGTCAAGCACTATCCATCTAGGATAGTTTCACCAACAACTTCATTGATATTCATCTCATTAATCCACATGCAAGCATGGGTCCTCCAACCGTTCTTCTAGGATAACTCATTTCATAAAGTGTCTTCTCGTGAGGTCTTTCACCATAAGGGGACAACTTTGGAGTTCATCCATTTGTGCACCTTATTAACCATGATAAGACAATAATCATTCATCTTTATCGATTAGTTTCCACTTGGACATGTATCATTCTCATCAAGGGAATCATATCAATCAATTACTTGACATCAATCAAATTAAACCATTTACATATGATCCAACAATCTCGCAAATAATAAAACCATTGGCATCAATGACAAACCATTGGCATCAATGACAACTTGATCCAACATCTAAGGGATTAAGTCTAAAGTATTGGGCATAAGCAATCAACTGTGCAAATTACATAGTCAATCTCACTCCCACAAAGGATGTTAAAAATATAACATTGGAAGATGCTTGGACTAAAATTAAACCAGATGCAAGTCACTTATGTGTATTTGGAAGTATAGCATGGGCTCACATTCCTGATGAGAAAAGGAAAGCATTACAGCCTAAAAGTGAGAAGTGTATATTTGTTGGTTATTCTAAAGATGTCAAAGGTTATAGACTTCTTCAAAAACAGTGTAATGAAATTATTATTAGAAGAGATGTTAAATTTGATGAAACTCTCTTGGCCCACAAGCCTAATTTGATGATTGTGCCTTCTTCGACCTACGAGCCATCTTCGACGTTTGTGCCTTCTTCTGTTCCTATTCTGGTTTATTCTTCATATGATGACAGTGAGGGTGAAAATCCACCTCCTCCTTCTCACCTTCCTCCAGATGAGTCCTTTGAAATTGAACCAACACCAGTTCCACCGCTTCCTAGATGGGTCCGTTCAACACGAGAAGCAACTGGTGGTCTTGTCGGTGATCCTTCAGATCAACGTCGAACACATTCATAGTTCCAGTGAGACTCTTCTCTTTTGGCTCAAGTTTCAGACACTCATGATCCAGAGACATTTGCAGAAGCTTCAGGTCATCCAGATTGGGATACAACAATGAATGAAGAGTATCGTTATTTAATGGAAAATGATACTTGGGATCTTGTACCTCTTCCAAAAGGAAGAAAAGTTATCAGATGTAAATGGGTCTACAAAACTAAGTATGCATCAGATGGAAGTGTTGAAAACACAAGGCTCGATTAGTTGCCAAAGGATTTTCCCAAGTTGAAGGAATTGACTATAATGAAACCTTTTCCCCTATAGCCAAAATGAATTCCATCCGCCTTGTTCTTGCCCTTGCTGCCTCACATAAATGGGAGGTCCATCAGATGGATGTTAAATCCGCCTTCTTGCTTGGAGATTTGGAAGAAGAAATATGCATGGAACAACCTCCTGGCTATGTCCAGAATAACTCTAGCCTTGTTTGTCACCTTAAGAAATCTCTTTATGGTCTTAAGCAAGCTCCCCGAGCTTGGTATGCCAAAATGGAAAAATTTCTTATTGACACCGGATTCTAGGGATGCCATTCTAATCCTAATGTATATACCAAGAAAGTAGGAAGCCATCTCATAATCATTGTCCTTTATGTTGATGACCTTATCCTTACTGGTAGTGACTCAAAACTTTTAAACCATGTGAAAACCAACCTTAATAAGAAAGTTGAAATGATAGACTTAGGAGTATTGCACTATTTCCTTGGCCTCCAAGTTTTGAAAACCAATGAAGGAATTTTTCTTTCCCAGTCTAAGTATGCTTGTGGCCTTCTTCATCGCTTTCACATGGATGATTATAAACTATCTCCTTCTCCCTTCCAGTATGGATTCAAGCTTACTGCCACCTGTACTTCTCCTGAAGTTGATGCCACCCTGTACCATCAGTTCGTTGGTAGCCTCTTATATTTGAATCATACTCATCCTGATCTTTCCTTTGCTGTTGGTCTTGTTTCTTGGTATATGCAAACACCCTATGAAATCCATTGGAAATCAGCTAAAAGGATACTTCACTATGTCCGTGGTACAATTCAGTTTGGGATACATTACAATTTAGGGGGGACTCTCTTATTGGTTGGTTTCACTAATTCAGGTTGGGCCGACAACCTTGATGATCAAAAGTATACTGCAGATTATGTTTTCAGCCTTGGTTAAGGACCTGTCACTTGGGCCTGTAAGAAAAAACATGCTATTTCACTTTCTTCAACAGAAGTAGAGTATCGAGCAACGATAAATTCAAGTCAGAAAGCCTTGTGGCTTCGACAGATCCTTTCATAGTTTCGATTCGGGCAGCAACATCCGACTAGGGTTTGGTGTGACAATTAGAGTGCCATCAAGATCGCCAAAGATCCAGTTCAAAATCAGCACAACAATCACATCAAGCTACAAATGCACTTCATCAGAAAGCTCATTCATTATCAATTTATTGAAGTGCTCTTTTTCCCTACACAAGATCAAGTTGCAAACATTTTCACAAAGTCTCTTACAGAAGTGAAGTTTTCCAAACTTTGAACTATGTTAGGAGTTCAAGAAGTTGTCATTAAGGGGGGAGAGGCTCTAATTCCTCCTTCCTTCTCCTATTGTGTCAACATTGTAAATATTTCAATCCTATCCCAAGTTGTTCTTAAGGGGGGATGTTAGGATATTTAGACACTTAGGAGTTAGTTAAGATCTACTTGGTATAATGTGTCATTAGGTAAAATTGTGTTTCTTAGTATGTTTCTTTAGTATGCATTTGTAGTTAGGAAATCCTACGGTCACGATATGTTCTCGACATAGAGTGATCTGACGGTTCATACTCTCCTCGATCTTAACTGCCACTAATCTGTGGCTTAACACCCGATTGGTCCATGATCTCTATTTAAAGAGCATGGAGGGTCATTTGTCGATGATCGATTGTGAGAAACTCTCTTGTAAAATATCTCTAGAATATTTTTCTTTTGCATTAATAAACTGCTCCAAGTGGCCACGTTGGTTGGGGTTGTGGATGTTTCCCCGTAGGGGTTTTACCATGTGAAAACATCAGTTTGTTGATATTTGATCTGGTTATGTGAGTGGTTATTGAAGGTGTATGTCCTTTGTTGGAATACCTATGTTTTCCTACAAAACTGCCACCACACATTCGTATGGACAAGGCATGCCAAGTGAGAAGACTTCAACACCCAGATGCTGCCATTTTACCTAGATGAGGAGGCCTTCGACAAGGAGGTCATGTCAGGAACAGGATTTAAATGCAACCCACACAAGTCGGGGATGAACTATCTTCTTCCAGTGGAACTATTGAAGAAAAAGGGCCAGGACATAGGGGTAGGACTGAGCTCGAGCCCAAAGGAACAGAAGAAAGAATCTCCAGTGTAGACATATTCAGAAGAGGAAGAAGAGACGCAGCCGCTGGAGCACAAGAAGAGAACATTTCCTATGTTCCCACTGCTTCTAGAGAAATCCATGTTGATAGGTAAGGATGCCAATGAAATCCTCAGCGTTTCCTTCATCCGAGACCCATTGGCCAAGAAACCCAGGATGAGGATCTCCCTAGTAAAGGTTCTAAATCCCCAGTCGATATCATCCACTGTTCCTCGCACTCGAGCAACCCAAATTATTGATATCCAAGATGACCCTAAGATTTTCACCACTCCATCCACCACCATCATTAATGAACAACACCCATCACCCCCACAACCCCAGTCCACACCTCGAGAAATCTCCATCCTGTCCCAAACTACCGAACCGGAGCCCATGCAGTTGGACCCCCCTAAACTACCCGAGTAGAGACTATAACTCACTGGTCCAAATACTGAAGCCTAGAGCCAACAAAGTTTCCCCTTTGTACCAATTCAGGACACTCCGCCTTCAACGAAGATGCAAACTGTACCAAAACCGCAAGTCCTAATTCCTCAATGCATTACCTCAATGACCAATGTTGAGGGTGCTATCCAAAAGAGTGAAACCATAGAAGATAAGGCCCAGAAAGAGGCAAAGGTATCAGAAGTCTAGAAGGAACCTGATATGGAATCATGACAGAGTGCAATGTCGTTGCAGGAACAAATGGAGATAGTACTCCAAAACCCATAGCAGTGCACAGAGCTGATGCAAATCTACCTGGCAAGAACATAAGTACTACCTTTCCTGCCATTAGCATTAAGGTTGAGACTTGTGTCAGGTCCATCTACATGAGAGGAAGAGGTGGAAACACCCTCAGAGCATTTGACAACCAATGGAATCCCACTGCAAGTCCGAGTACCCAGGGAGGCCACCCCTTCTTCTGCTAACCTCGCGTAGTGGCAATCAACACAGTTTGTAGGGATGATCAGAGCCTCAACTGATCAACTGGAGAAGAGGCTCCAATAGGCTAAAAGAGATGCAAATTTTTTAAGGGAGGAAGCACTTCTTTCCCAAGAACGCCTGACAAAAGAGAAATATGCCAAGGTCCAGGAGGAACAGAAACTGGAAAGAGTCCAGGAGAAGCTTGTCGAAGCTTGGCCAAAGATAAGGAAGGCAACACCACAACTACCTAAATCCAGTGTCATAGGAGAGCCTGAGCATCATATCAAGCTACTCCAAGGAGCATGGTCAGAGTTGACCATTCGCACAGAGAACCTGGAAGCACAAAAACCAAACAATGGAGGATGTGTGTGCCAGGATACAGTTGCTCAATGAAGAAGTTGCAGTCACCATGGATCCGCTAGAGAAACATGAGAAATTTGATCAGATCTATCAAGAAGACAATGAGCTAAATGCTCTTCTTGAAGTGCAATCAGTACCTAAGAAAGAGCTGCGCGGATTTCGACCAATATTTCAAACAACATAGATGAAGATGCATCAGGTAGATGCTACAGTTGATTCCGAATGGAACTCTCTAGTCACATCCAAGCCTAAATTATGCATTACATATGAGACTCAATAGTTTGTAGCTGAAGCCTCACTCCTTTCCAGGAAGTGGCAGGACAAAATTGTGAGTTTTCAAAAAGTCAGGAAGGGGGCCTTGGAATTGGTCTCAGAGTTGGGAATTTCATTTGAAGAGGCAGAAAAGGAAAGAGTGCAAGAAGAAGTTGAAATAAAAGTGGAGAAGGAGGGAAAAGGAAAGAAACATACACTCCCAAAAGCCACGGAAGAGCCAAGGACTTGACTCGAGGGCGAGTCAAGGATTGTGGTCGGAGCTTGTTGGGCTCTTCATTTTTGGTTAGAAGTTGTGCAAGGAAGACTACAATCCCAATTTTGGTCAAACACAAGTTGCGTAAGACACAAAGGATATGGATAATAAATCAAGCAAAGAAACAAAAAGTCGTTGCGAAGAGGGACAACGCAACACCAACAAGGAAAAATAAGTTACAACAGAACAAGAACAAGAAAGCATGCAGAATCTAAAGCCAAAAGATCCCACTCAGCCTATATATATGAGATGCATATGATTTTAAAGGGTTATATGGCATATAATATATATATGGGTAGAAGGTATAGAGGGCATAGATAGACTAAATGTTCTATGATGTTAAATTGTATCCATTTTGGGAAAATGGTAGATAGAGCTTCGAGGCATGAGTCCGGAGCCAAAAGCTTGTAACAGAGTAATGACTTGTATCTATGAAATTGTATCTGAGAAACTCTTTTGATAATATATATGGAAGGACCTGGAATTTTGAAATATTATGTGCAATTCTCTGTTCATGGGTATGATTTGTCTCTTTATTTTACTTCTTTATGTCTGATAAGATCAATGCACTATAACTGTTTGCAAATGTTGTCGCAACTTGATTTTCTTTATTACCAGTTATGAATGAGTTCAAATATGTCCTTTGATTAGTTCTTCTTGTGAAAGGATACGGTGAATCTTGAAGATTCTGGAAACCTTCCTAAGTATTCTCGTTTCCCTTCCCTATCTTCTTGTCTTGGTTGTGCTTCGGGTGGGATTTCTTCTCTCCGGAGGAGATGAAAATTCCAGCGCTCTAGACTACTCGGTACCTTTTGTTGGTAACTTGTGGAGGAGCCTGGTATGATCAATTCCATGCCAACATCATCAGATCCTATAATTACTTCCATTGCCTTCGACTTGCATTCCATTTTGTAATGCCTAACTTTACCACATTTCCAACATCTTCTTATCGACTAAACATGGGATTTATATCTACCCTTAGACTTAGACTTTTTACTAGAGAATTTTCCTTTATATCTGTCAATCGGTCGACCTCTCATCTCTAATTCATATTTGGTCGATCCTTGCATGTTATTCCTTCTCATTTCTTATGATAGTAGAGATGAAACCACATCTTTTAACATTAATGTGGTTGAATTATGACCTATATCCACAACTAAGCTATCCCAGGAGTCTTGCAAAGAGCACAAACGGATAATACATTTCTCCTCCTTAGTGATTTTGATATCCACAGAAGATAACTAGATTATTATGGTATTAAAAGCATTTAAATGATCAATCGTTGAACTGTCCTCACTTATCCTCAGAAGATACAATTTGTTTCTAAGGAACAACTTATTTACCAGGGATTTCGATTGGTACAAGCTTCCCAACTTGTCCCATAGTTTCTTGGATGAATATTCACCTGAGACATTCAACAACATTGAATTTGCAAGACAAAGTCGAATCATACTGCTTTCCCTTCTCTTGAGTTTCTCCCATTCTTCCCTCTTTATACCTTCCAGAATGGTACCTAGATAGACTACTACCCATTATTATTGATCTATAAGGAGATCTTCAATTTTAATCTTCCAAAACTCAAAATTCTGGCCATTGATTTTTTTGATCTCTATTCTTGAGATATTTTCCATTCTTTAAGCACAACTTTAAAGATCTTTGACATATGACTCTTATTGGACCTAGGGTTTAGATCAGATCTAAGGTTGTTAAACCAAGCTCTGATACCATATGTGAGGAAATATAATACTTCCATGCTAAACCTAACTTATGAGAGGAATGAATATTTAGGCTATAAAAGAGATGACAAAGCAAACATTCAGTACACAAATATTTTACCCTGGAAACCCAAACGGGAAAACCAACATTCCTTGAGCGTCTTTGATCTAGGTGGATATCAATGGCCACACACCTATTCCACTAGCTCGAAACACGGTTGTCCACCTTGTCATTTTTTCTACAATTTTTTGGATCCCAAACTTCTGGGGCTATTTTGAGGCCCTAAATGACATTTTTTTGACGTTTGGAGGGCTAGATGAGAGCCAAAGTCTTTAGGCTGGGCCTAGTTAGAATGTGTTCCTCTTGGATAGAAATTTCCAACGCACTGTCGTGCACCCCAAATGGAGATAATATGAAAAAGTTATGCCTTCGGGAAGTTGGCGTATCAACTACCCCCATCAGGGCTCGCAAACCTTTTGGCGTTTCATCTTCCAGGGTTAGGTTTTTGGATTTTATTTATGTTAAAAAGGCCTTTGTAGCCTCATTGTAAACAACATGTTATTTTGAATGAGCATATCAATCATATATATTCTCAGATATAATATGACACCATTCTAGTGAGTTCATTCACTCTGTATTTTTACAGTTTCTGTACATTTCTCTCATTAATAGAAATTGTGTATTACCATATCTCTCTATTTCTTGCAATATTTTCGTGTATTTCATTGTTATATATATGCCTTCATTTCATTCTCAAAATAATTTGGATCACTGGTATCAGATCAAGATGCTCCTTTTCGTTTCTTAGTGCATGTCCCCGAGGAGGTCAGGGTATAGAGAGTTGGGTCTCGAGCTAGTTTCTCTTGAGAACAACTACTCTTGCCAGCCTAACCTGCCTCCCATGACAGAAGAAAAGAGAGATGATGGAGTAGGATATTATATTTAGTTTTTTCTCGAGGAATCCCTCATGCAATAGAGGGATGAAATGATGGAGAATTTTTCCCAAATCCTTAAATGATTGTCAACAACATTAGACATGTCTTCATCAAGAAACCACTTTGGAAGCATTGCCTCTTTTAAGGTACAATTTAATTTTTATATTCTCGTATTTTAAGGTCAGATAAATGCAGATGCTTTGGAAAAGTGGTTAAATATGCTAGAAGGTTATTTATCTATCCACATTTTTTTCGATAGAGAAAATATCACCTTTCTGCTCCTTAAGGCTATCCCCCATGTCAAATATTGTTGGGAGACTTACTATGATAAAAATTCCAGAGCCTAGAATGTTTGAGGTTGAACCCACTTGGGATTATTTTATGGATTCCATCACAGAATGATATTACCCTATTGGAAACTATGACAAGCAATACATGAGATGGACAACACTATGTCAAGAGAGGGGCCAAATAGTGTCAGAGTTCACAAATACCTTCCATACCTTACACACTAAGCTGGGTATCAAAGAATTTAAGTGACATATTGTTCTAAAATACCGTGGGGCTCTACACAAGTACATCCAAACTAAAATGGAGTTTTTGGACATCTCATCGTTGGGATTTGTTTATTGATACACTGTCAAAATTGAGAATAAATTTAAGCAACAGAACAAGAGGGAGTTCGGGTTTGCAAATTCAGAACAACAAAATTATGGTAAAGGCATCCCTAACTCACATAACAACCAACCTCAAGACAACCAGTCCAAGCCACAGGAAAATAAGTTAATTGGAAGATGAAGGACACTGGAAAGTGGTGCGACTTACACAAAATCTCTTGGCACAACACCGATAAATGTCGCTCAAAACAACCATTGATGGTTGAGCTCAAAGAAATAGAGTTAAGCCTTGATTCAGACCCTGATTCAAAAAACAATAAATAAGACAAATAATTTATGCAAAACCCACTGCTACCATTGCGACCAAAACAATCCAACCAGAAGAACTAGAGGATCATGAGGAGGGGGATTGCCTCTTCCATTCACAGATGTTGGTGAAAGGGACCCCATTGCATTTCATTGTTGATAACGAAAGTCAAAATAACCTCATCTCAGTAGAGTTCATCAAGCAATTTGGATCACTAACAACACCACACCTGCAACCATACAACATCGGGTGGCTTCACCAGGGTCGAGATCTCTGCATTAGCTAGCAATGTCACCTATCCTACGACCTCAAGCCCTTCAAGGATGATGTATTATGTGATGTTTCCCCACTAGATGTCTATAATATTATTTTAGGTCAGCCATATATTTGGAAGTGCCATGTTGTTTGCAAGTCTCAACCGCATAGTGTCATTGTTACTTTGGGGGGTCAACTCTAAAGGGTACCAGAGGTAGTTTTGACTATTGCCCTGCCGAAACAATGTCGCAAAGTAGTTTCTCATACGAAAAAGTTTAGATTCTTTGTGATATGGTCATAAGGAAAACAAAAGGACATTGCTATCACTGCAGCCTCGACCCAATAGCTTTCTATCCAACAAAAGAAGATAAAAAAGATTGTAGAAGAGCACAGAGATATTCTTACTTCACCTACGGGGGTGCCTCCACACTTCCTAGTCAAGCAAAGTTATAATAGAGCCCTTCATACTCTTCATGCTACATATTCATCGATAGATTCCTCCCACACTCAATAAGATCATGCAACTAGATTGGTTGAACAGATCTAACCCCTCCAGCAACAGGTTCATGACAACCTTCAACAACCTAAGCATGATAGCTTCTTTAACAAAGAAAGAAATTCACCAAGGTTTAGATTCAGAAAAAGATTCCCTGATAACTTGACACAATGGATATCATTGCTTCCTAAGGGGGGATTAATGATCTAGGTGGATATCGGTGGCCACCCACCTATTCCACTGGCTCGAAATACAATTTTTCACCTTGGAATTTTTTCAAGTCCCAAACTTCTGGGGCCATTTTGAGGCCTTGACTGACGTTTTTTTGATGTTTGGGGTCCTATACAATAGCAAAAGGATCTACCATGGGCCCAGTCAGAATGTCTTCTTCTTGGATAAAAATTTCCAACAAGATTTTTTGTGCCCCAAATGGAGATTGTATGCAAAAGTTACATCCTTGGGAAGTTGACATATCAACTATCCCCATCGGGGCCCGCAAACCTTTTGGCATTTCATCTTTCAGGGTTAGGGTTTTGGATTTTCTTTATGTTAAAAAGGACTTTGAAGCCTCATTTTAAACAACACCTTCTTTCAAATGAGTGTAGCTGTCACATCTCTTCTCAGAGATACGCTGCCACCATTCTAGCAAGTTCATTCAATGTTGGCATAGGGGCAGACCCAGGGTTCAACACTACAACAACGCACCAACAAATACCTAACTACTAGCCCTTTCAGAAACACCTGTGAAGAAGATGCAGTCTCACCCGAAGAAATTATGAGGGGGTTGCAGGACAGAGATGTCTACAACCAAGGGGAATATCAAGTGGATCTAATACAAGAACAACAAAACATTCATATATCACTTATCAACTAGGATCTACTATGCACATCTACTTATCAGATCTAAAACAACAATGCACTCACAGTATATCAATGACAGAGACATAATACCAATCACACACGACACAAAATATAAGTGGTTCACTGTCTCTCTAGGGCTACGTCCATAGAACTGTGCTTTATAATATATAAAGACGAAGCATACAATTCTTGTCTGCGCTCTTAGCTAGCATATAATCTTTCTTCTCCTCTCTTTCTCTCCCCTCCCTGCGCACCTAGCTGCAGGGTTGATCTTCACACCCAGCTGAATATCTTACAGTACCAGAAGGCTCTCACACTTAGCACTTCTCCTTCACACAACTATAATCACTCATAACAACAATACCACTAGATCAACAACAATATCATACCGACCCAAACTAGGTCCTCATGACCTTTATTTATACATTACTATAGCTCACCGAAATTCTTAGGCCGAAACCTAGGTGTCCAAAACCCTAGATACCAAAACCCTAGGTGTCTAAAATCCTAGGTCAGCTTGACCTGTATTTTCAGGGATTCGTTGGCCTATCTTTCCTTCCTTCTCGCGTGGTGGTCCAAATCATCTAATGATGGCTTTTTCCACTTGTTGAGTTGTCCACGATCCTTCTTTATTTCTGATCTGTCATCCTCAATCTCCTCGTCCAATGACTTAATTCACTCCATCTTTTCTTCTCTTTTGCTCACTTCGACCCAGTAACAGTCATTGTGTCTTCCACGAAGTTCGTATTCTCCTTTTTCTTCCTTGATCGTTACTCCCTTCCATAACCAAGGGCCAACAGGCCCCAACACTCACCTGTGACTCATACCGAGGCACTTTAGATCTCAACTTCCTATTTTACTTCGATTTCAGACTACGCAGTGCAACCTCTGCTTTCTGTTCTATGCCTCCTTTTCCTCCTTGTGAAAACTGTCTTTTCTGTGTCTGGTACCCAGTTTCAACTGCACCTGGTACCTAGATCCTTTTCTTCTTGAGTTTACTGGGAACTGCGGGGCAGCTGATTGTCATAGTACAATTTCAACCGACTCCCATTCACTAATCCTTCCTTCCACTCCCCCTTTAAAGTATTCAAATGCACAACTCCTCCTTCTGTAACATAAGCGATCTCATATGGTCCTAGCCAATGTGTTCTAAACTTCCTAGGATGTTTGATGAACTTATTTTCATATATCAATACTAGATCACCTTGTTTAAATGCCTTCTTCTTGATGTGCCTGTCATGATAGGCCTTCTCTCTTTCCTTCTGAACCTGCTGATGGAATCTTGCAATAAATCTGTCTTCCTCCAATTCAACCAACTGTTCAAGCCTCTCTTGAACAATGCCAGGGTCATCCATATCTGTAAAGGCAACAATTCTGCAAGATACCAGATATATAAAATATGCAGAATAGAAATAAATTGCTAGAAATGGCAGAATAACAGTAAAATATCCAGCATAATCTCCACAATAAGACATAAATGATATAAGAACAACAATAGAAATAACACTTTGATTCAGAAAGCAATGTTCACAGGCCTCTTCGAGGGGGCAACCTCCAATCGAGCAACGCTCTGTTACAATAATCTCCAAGCTAGGGTTTTCATACCCTTGACCCTTATTTATACAAAATGTCTATCAAGAGAAGCATCTAGAGGAAGATCCTTCTAGAAGCAGAAGATTCTATTAGGTCTTCTTACATCTGCCTTATTCTATTTTGTTGAAAGGCCTTATTAATATTGACCTTTATTACATCCAAATATATTAATCTACCTATGTGCGGGTTAGGACCCTAACATGTCCACCCCCTTAAAAACAACCTTGTCCTCAAGGCTTGAGATGAGGAAACTGCTGCAGAATGGTAGCTAGTTCCCAAGTGGCATCTGCTGGATTCATATCTTTCCACTGGACTAGCACTTCCTTGATGGTTCACTGACGTAGGCGATGCTCACGCTAGTCCAAAACTGCTTCTGGTTGTAGCCAAATGGATCCTTCTTCAGCTAACTTAGGAAGGTTGGTTTGAATTTGGCACCGAGTTCCAATCACCTTCTTTAAGCATAAAACATGGAAATTTGGATGTAGCTTCGACTGACTGGGCAGAGCTAACTGATATGTGACTTGTCCCACACGTTTGAGAACTGTATAAGGACCATAAAATTTGGGCGCTAGCTTCTGACAATGCTCGGCCTTGAGGGAAGTTTGCTTGTATGGTTGCAGTTGCAGAAACACCTGATCCCCTTCTACAAATTGACGTTCAGAGCGACCTTGATCTGCTTGTTGCTTCATGCGATTTTGTGCCATGACCAAGTTCTCTTTAAGGGTATGAAGAATATCCTCTTGAACTGTAAGTGTTTGGTCAACCGCCTGGACCTTCGAGGTACCCGATAAGTATGAGAGAACTGAAGGTGTCTTCTTTCCATATACTTCTTCAAAAGGAGTCATGCGAGTAGCTGTATGGTAGGAAGTGTTGTACCACCATTCGGCTAGGGGTAGCCATTGAACCCACTAATGTTGTTTTTCAAAAGAAAAACACCTCAGATATGTTTCCAAACACTTGTTGACAACTTCCATTTGACCATAAGTCTGGGGATGATAAGCTATGCTGAGATGCAATTGGGTGCCCTGGAGCTTAAATAGTTCTTGCCAAAAATTGTTGTGAAATTTGGGTCTCGATAAGAAAGAATAGAGTGCGGCATGCCATGAAGCTTGAAGACCTGGTCCATGAAAAGTTGAGCCATCGTGGATGCAGTAAATGGGTGTTGAAGAGCACAGAAATTAGAATACTTGGAAAGGCGATCCACAACCACCATTATGACTGATTTATTCCCTGATTTGGGTAAGCTGGTAATAAAGTCGATAGAGATATCCTTCCAAATAGCCGGTGGAATCGAAAGAGGTTGTAGTGTGCCCGAAGATTTGACTGTTTCTCCCTTGTTGCATTGACACACCTCACATTCAACTACAAAATTATGGATGTCATGTTTCATACCATCCCAGAAAAAAGAACGTTTGACTCTGTCATATGTTTTGGTGAACCCTGAGTGCCCCACTGTGGGTGTAGCATGAAGCTCAGAAAGTACCGTGGATTTAAGCTTTGATTGTTTACTTAAATACAAACGACCTTTGTATCAAAGCTCATTCAGTAGCCAAGAGTAGCATGGGGGAGTCGGAGCCTTGGTCTGCAATTGCTGGATCAGATGCGAACTTTTGGGATCTTGAAGCCATTCCTGTTGCACAGCTTGGAGCCAATCGAGTACAATGAAGGAAAGAGAAAAAAAGGGATCCTTCTTCTTCATATTTTCGAGACAGTGCATCCTTCACTACATTGTCTTTGCCCTTCTTGTAAATGATCTCATAATCATAACCAAATAGCTTAGTTACCCATTTTTGTTGCTCCTGGGAGGAAATGCATTGTTCCAGAAAGTACTTGAGGCTTTGATGGTCGGTCTTGATTTGGAGGCGTTTCCCTAAGAGATAAGGGCGCCACTGCTCAAGGACATGAAAAATAGCCAACATTTCCTTTTCATAAATGGGTTTGCCCAGATTCCTTTCAGATAGTTGCTTGCTGGTGAAGGCCAAAGGTCGACCCTCTTGCATAAGGACAGTGCTGATTCCTTTCCCTGAGGCATCACATTCCAACACAAAGGTCTTTGTGAAATCAGGAAGGGCTAGAACCAGAGTGGTGCACATGGCCATCTTCAAGGTTTGAAAATCTTGAGTAGTGGCTGGAGTCCAAGCGAAAGAGTTCTTTTTGAGGAGAGCAGTGAGAGGTGCTGCAATATTTCCGTAGTTCTTAACAAACTTGCGATAATACCCTGTTAAGCCCAAAAATCCACGCAAGATTTTGAGAGTCTTTGGGTGCATCCAGTCTTGCATAGCTTCAATATTTTTCGGATCCACCCTGACTCCATCCTTGCCAACCAGATGACCCAAGTATTCTACTTCTGAGGTACCAAAAGAACATTTAGACTGTTTCAGGAAAAGTTGGTGTTGGGAGAGGAGATGGAGAACTTGATCCACATGAGTAAGATGGCTTGTCCAGGTTTTTCTATAGATGAGGATATCATCAAAGAAAACTAAGAAAAAATGACAGAGAAAGGGATGGAAAACATGATTCATGAGGCTTTGGAAGGTGGAGGGGGAATTACACAAGCCAAAGGGAATGACCAAAAACTCATAGTGGCCCTCATGAGTGTGAAAGGCCGTCTTGGGAATGTCTGCCTCTTTCATACGTATCTAGTGATAGCCCGAGTGAAGATCCAGTTTAGTAAAGAATTGGGTGCCACTCAATTCATCCAGGAGGTCATCAATGACAGGAATGAGAAATTTGTCTTTAATGGTCAGTTTGTTGAGGGCATGGAAGTCAGGACACATTCTCCAAGAACCTTCTTTCTTTAGGACCATGACTATAGGAGAAGAGTAAGGGCTCGTACTCGAGTGGATAATGCCTGCATTAAGAAGTTCCTGGACCATTTTCTCAATTTCATTTTTTTGTGAAAAGGGGTGGCGATATGGATGGATATTGGGCGGAAGGCTTCCGGGTACCAGGGGAATGGAATGATCATGGACACTGAAGGAAGGGGGGAGTCCTTGGGGAGTGGAAAATACCATTTGATGTTTATAAAGGAGAGCTTGGAGGTCATGCAGTACCGGGGGTGTCTCTGTTGCTTGGATTGCATGGAGTTGGGCAATGACACCAGAATGACATTTTTTTAGCAGCTTTTCCATGCGATGTGAACTAATGACCTCAGGTGAGCCAGCAGTGATGCCTTGGAATTTATATTGGTGGCCTTCCTGGTCAAATTGCATGGTTAATGCCTTAAAATCCATGAGAATGGGACCCAAAGTTCTTAGCCAGTCGAAACTTAACACAATGTCACAACCACCCATGTCGATAGCAAACATATGGGATTTTAGGTGGTAGTCACCGATTTGGAGACGCACATTTTCACAGTGCCCTCCACATTTCATGGAACCACCATTGGCAATCATGATTTGGAAATTGTTGACAACATGGATGTAGTAATGAGTTTCTTAGGCAATGTAGCGATGAATAAAATTATGGGTGCTTCCACTATCAACCAGAATGATGACCTTCCGATGCTTGATGTAACCGATTAACTTGAGGGTTTGGGGACTAGTGAGATCATTGAGGGAAATGACGGGTTCTACTTCGGGAGGGTCTGAGGGAGGGGTTATGTCAGTGATTTCAGGTGACTTAGACACAAGGGGAGTTTCAACATCCTCTTCAGAAATATCCTCAGAGATGGTCATAAAAAGATTTTGTTCCTTACACTTGTGGCTCGAGAAATATTTGTCATCGCAATTATAACAAAGGCCTTTGAGTTGGCATTTAGCCATTTCAGCCCTGGTCAATTTTTGGAACTTTAATGGGGTGGAGGGAGTAGTGGGAGTGACGAGTTTAGGGCGAGGGATAAAGGAGGGTTTTCGGTTTTGAGATGATACAACCTGATGTGCTTCTTTAGCACTTTTAGTCGCCTCCACCCAAGTCGTGGGTCGAGCCATGAGGACATGGGCTCGAATATCCTCCTTGAGGCCACTGATAAAACACTCTCGAAAGAAAGCATCAATCATGCCCTCTGTTCGAAAATCCAGGTGCTCAAAGGCAGCTATGAAGTCTTCTACTATTTCAGATTGTTTCAACTTTGTCAAATGGTCCAATTGGTTGGTGTTGGTGTCAAAGCATTCATAAAGCTCAGTCACAAATTGGGTCCAAGAAATATACCCTTCATGGGAAGTTTTTCTCCATTGCCACCATTGCCAACGTTCTTGATCTAGATGGAGAACACCATACCGGAGTTTGGCCAAGTCATCTTTGATGCCGTATAAAGAGAAATAATGTTCCATTTGGGTTATCCAACCAGTGGGGTCCGAGCCATCAAATTTGGTCACATCCACCCTCGAAAGGTGTATGTCACGTTGAAAGTGTTGGGAATGGGAGGAATGTTTGCCTTCTGTCTTTGGAGGTGCTTCAGAGAAATGGTCATATGTAGGGATCTTCAGTTTGGTGCAGAGGGAGGCAAAGACAGATTCAAGTTGGGTGGTTAGTTCTTGTTTGACTTCCTCCATTGAGGACTGCATGGTTGTATTTATGGTTGCATTGATGGATGAATCGATGGAGGCAACAATAGCATTGAGTTGTTTCACTTCTTTTTGGGTCTCAAGGAAACCAGATTGCAAGGTGTTGAAGTGAGTTTCCAGATCTTGGCTATGGGTATGGGCCATGAGGATGGGTGAACTAAGAAGGGGCGGGTGGGGTCAAAACTTTTGCCGAAAAATGATATGGAAAAATGTGATAAGGGCGGAGAGATGAATCCCATGGAATAGGTCTCAAATAATGGTGAAAATAATCCGGTCTGAAGAATACTGCGGTGATGAAATCCCCAAATGATTAACCAAAAAGAAATGTGTATTTACTTGGCAACCCGAACACAGTTGCGCGACAATAGATCTGGTCTGTTTTAATTTGTTTATGTTTTTGTCCCCCAAGGGTTAGGTATTCAAGGGTTCTACAGACAAGGGTTTTCCCTGTGCTATAGCTCTCTGATATACGTGCGGGGTCCAACAGTAGTACTTGGCCCAATATCTCAGGGCACTAACTAAGGAGGATAGACTGTACCCTTAGCCATACTACCCGACTACCCAGGTACTAGAGAGTATCTTCTCGAGTGCTATTCTCGGTGACACTGTAGCAGTCCAGTGACCGATAGGTTTATCTAAAGAGGGCTTCAGGAAATCTAGGTCGATCCATACATAGGTGTTGTCTGATGCGCTACCACTCAAAGGGGTACCAATAGGGGTTACAAGGGTGGCCAACAGATGTGCGCTTAAGAATCACTTTTATTTCCTACGTGTATGAATCCCTCAACCGCAGGTTTATGCACATAACGACATATCTCTGTGGCTTAAAGACGTCGGAATACGTCTCTACCCTGAAAACAAAATTCCCACAATTTCTTCCAAGGAAAGTGCTCTGATACCACTTGCAAGATACCAGATATAATAAATATGCAGAACATAAATAAAATGCTAGAAATGGCAGAATAACAGTAATATATCCAACATAATCTCCATAATAACGCATAAATGATATAAGAACACCAATAGAAATAACACTTTGATTCATAAAGCAATGTTCACAGGCCTCGTCGAGGGGGCAACTTCCAATCAAGCAACGCTTTGTTACAGTAATCTCCAAGTTAGGGTTTTCATACCCTCGACCCTTATTTATACTAAATATGTCTATCAAGAGAAGCATCTAGAGGAAGATCCTTATAGAAGCAGAAGCTTCTATTAGGTCTTCTTACATCCGCCTTATTCTATTTTATTGAAAGGCTTTATTAATATTGACCTTTATTACATCCGAATATATTGATCTACCTATGTGCGGGTTAGGGCCCTAACAGAGTTGCACTATAACAAAAAGTTTTGTTGTTGTTTTCCTGGTAGTTTTCCTGGTAGTGAGTTCTATTGAGTTTACAACAGAGAGATTCTTGGTTACTTGTGTCAGAGATAACCTGCTAAATGAATGGGATGATTGATGGACTGAGACCAGTTATGGTGTGCATTCCTTGGGTTGGATAGGTCAAGAGGAAGAGACTTGGAGGAAATTCAGGATAGTTTTAGGAGAATACCAGTGGGTTGTGGGATTTTGAGTTGTGAGTGGACTGTGAGAGGCACCCTTTTCTTGTGGATTCCTAGCTTCGACTCAGGGGGGTGAATTTTTGTTGATATTTGGAACAAAAATTCTATGTTTGGGTGGAAAGTTTTGAGTTCATCTCGCCGTCATCATGAAAAACCCGAAAAATAGATGATTTTAAATCAGCCATATCTTCAATTTCAGAGTTTCGATTCAGACGATTTTTTTTAAGTTGGGTGAAATTGTGAGATGGAATCAAATCTATAATTTGTTTGCGAAAATTTGGCCCCATGTGCTATATAAATCTACAAAATCGCGTGGTCATCCATGAAAAACCATGAAAATTTGCAGATTTTTAAATTTCGATAACTTCACTTCCCGGACTTCATTTTGGACGATTTTTTTTTATAAATTGGTTTTTTTTCCAAGAGGAACTCAGATATACAACCCATTTTTGAAATTCCACATATAAATCTATAGGATTTTTCTGTAATGTCACATCTCTCTTTTTGTCTTTTGGAAACAATATGCAAAAATAAAGAAAAAAAAAATGCCCCTTTTTTGTGGGCGAAGAAAGTGCCCTAATACCAATTGTTAAGTACCTAATATTTGAATAACAAAAACAACACAAAGATTTAGAACACTATAGATAAATATCCCCTTTATTATTATCAAACCCTTAGGGTAGGGAAACACCATACAATAGATCATATTCTGGAAGAGATCCTCTCTTTCTCACTTGCCTCTTGAAGGGGGAAAACTCCTAATAAGATACATGCTCCAAATAAAATACTTCTTCTTATTGACTCCATTACATTGCTTGAAACCCCTTCTATAGTGCTACCAACCACCTGTGAACATTCTATAGGAGGAACCTTCTAGAAGTAGAACCTTCTAGTAATTCCTCTTACATTTATTATGTTCATACTAATATATTTAACTACCATGGTGGGCCTTATTTATAGTGGACCTAGTCCACCTTACATTGAATGGCCTCCAATATTATCACTATGGGCCCTTCGACCCACCCATTACCTCTATAGCTACATAACATTTTTTAATTACTAAATATTTGAATAATAAAATCACCACAAAGATTCAAAATAATATCGAGAAATATCCACTTTATTATTATCAAACCCTTAGAGTAGGGAAACACCATACAATAGATCATATTCTATAAGAAATCCTCTCCTGTTCACTTGCCTCTTTGAGGGGGAAACCTCCTAATGAGATACACACTCCAAATACAATACTTCTTCTTCTTGACTCCATTACATTTCTTTAACCCCTTTGTATAGTGATACCAACCACCTAAGAACATTATTTTGGGTTGTTATATTATTTGTAGTGAAATTCGAAGGTCAAGGTGGATCGATCGAAAAAATTCAAAGTCGAAGTAATCGACAAGAATCCGAAGAAATCAAAATACAAGAGGTCGACAGGAGGTCATGTGGAAACCAACTGAAGACCGAATGAAGGTCAACTAGTAATCTGACTTGGTAGTCAACTGTAACAGAATCCCAAGATTCACGAGATTTGTAGTCAATGATATGCGTGGATCTGTAACAATTTTTGGATGCCTTTCTTTAGAGTTTTTCCTACTATAAAGATTATAAATAAGGCATGTTGTAATATTATAATAGATAATCTTTATATAAATCATTTTATAGGTTGTTGGACCTGTATATGTAAGTCGAATTGGATATAGGGTTGTTCTTGTGTAAAGAAAGAAGGTATGATGTCGATTGTGTCTTAGTTGTAGACCAAGTTTAGGCATGTAACCTTTTATTCTGAATGAATAAGACAACAAGAGAGAAAGAATGATTTGAATTATTTTGAGAACGAAATGAAGAAAGATATATAACAATGAAATACATGAAAATATTGTAAGAAACTAAGAGATACAATAATACACAATTCCTATTAATGAGAGAAATGTACAGAAACTGTAAAAATAGTTGTTTGCATGATTCTTGTTTGCATGACCCCTTCCCTACACCATTCAATGGTGAAGTGTTAGATAATGTGGGAGGCCAAGAGGTATATTCTTTTACAGATGGATTCTCAGGATACCATTAGATCCGGATTGCCAAGGAAGATCGCCATAAGACCACATTTGCAACAGAATGGGGATCCTACCAATATACAGTGATGCCATTTGGATTGAATAATGTCCCAGCCATCTTTTCCATGGTGGTGGTCGAAGAATTCAAGGAGTTTCTGCATAAATTTCTAGAAGCATATTTTGATGATTGGACTGTTTTTAGTTTATTAAAGAATCATATTGAATGTCTAAGGCTAATGTTGGATAAATGCAAGCATTGTCAAATTGCCCTGAACCTGAAGAAATGCATTTTCTTTTCACCATTTGGAGTGTTGTTAGGTCATATTGTATGTAAGCAAGGATTGATGGTAGATCCATCCAAAATTTCCATTATAGTTGATCTACCCCCTCCTACTTCAGTCAAACAGTTGCGCACTGCGCTGGGACACACAAGATATTACAGGAAGTTCATCAAAGGATATGCTCAGATTACAACACCCATGGAGAAGCTGTTGAAAAAAGATTGTCAGTTTAGTTGGACAGAAGAATTCCAATAGAGCTTCGACACACTGAAACAGAAAATGGTTACTGTGCCTATGCTGGTTTTCCCAGACTGGACCAAGGAATTTCATGTGCATGTCGATGCGTCTTCCATTCCTTTAGGAGCTATGTTAGAACAACCTGGAGGTGGATATATTGACCACCCGCTAGCCTTTTCTAGCAGGAAGCTATCAATTGA
This sequence comes from Picea engelmannii, assembly GCA_009831015.1. Classification (NCBI taxonomy): domain Eukaryota; kingdom Viridiplantae; phylum Streptophyta; class Pinopsida; order Pinales; family Pinaceae; genus Picea; species Picea engelmannii. Next base: position 382,206 of record ML785822.1, read on the forward strand.
TGAGATTAATTACACCACCACTGAGCGAGAAGGGTTAGCCATGGTGTATGAATTGCAGAAATTTTTCCACTACTTGTTGGGAGGAGACTTTAAAAATGTTTACTGATCACTTCGCGCTGAAATACCTAGTCAACAAGCCAATGTTGGGGGGAAGGATATGCAGACGTCTTCTGCTATTTCAGGAATATGATTTTGAGATCATAGTAAAGCCAGGGAGAATGAACAAAGGTCCTGATCACTTGTCAAGGTTGGAACATGGTGAAGAGTCGACCAGTTTGGAGGATGCACTACCAGATGCACAACTACTGGCCATTAGAAAGATCGATGACCATTTGACAGAGATAGTCCAGTTCCTATCAACAGGAATGGCACTTAGTGAGTACACAATTCCTTAGAATAAACAACTATTAGTGCATGTTGTAGACTTCTCACTTATAGCTGGACATCTATACAATATGGGACCTGATGAGATATTAAGAATATGTGTTATGGAGTCAGAATGACCACTGATCCTCACAGAATCTCATGAAGACATCGCAGGAGGAAATTATGCAGGAAAAGCAAATTCTCAAAAGGTTCTTAGAGTTGGCCTTTGGTGGCCTACCTTACATAGAGATGCTAAAGAATATTCATGATCCTGCGATGTATGCCAAAGAGTTGGGAAACCTTACAGAAGAGATGAAATGCCACTAGCACCACAACTAACCCTGCAAGCATTTGAAAAATGGGCCATTGACTTTGTTGGACCTATAAACCCACCAAGAAAGCATACATGAGAAAGGTACATAATTACAACAACATAATACTTGACCAAATGGGCCGAAGCAAGAGCAATTAAGGAATGTAGTGCAACTACAGCTGTGCGCTTCATATTTGATGACATCATAACCAGGTTTGGATGCCAAAAGATATTTATGAGTGATCAAGGTACACATTTCATTAATAAGATAGTTGAAGCCTTGACTAAAGAATTTGCAGTCGACCATCAAAGGAGCACACCATACCATCCACAAGAAAATGGGACAGTTGAAGCATTCAACAAGATCTTGGAGATAACACTGACGAAGATTTGCAGTGTGGACATGGATGATTTTGATCTAAGAGTACCAGCAGTATTATGGGCCTATAGAACCACTTGCAAGAATATGACGATGAAAACACATTTTAAGTTGGTATATGGTCTTGAATCTGTTGTTCCAATGGAATATTTGGTACCAAACCTAAGAATTTGTTAGGGTCCTAACCCGCACATAGGTAGATTAATATATTCGGATGTAATAAAGGTCAATATTAATAAGTCCTTTCAATAAAATAGAATAAGGCGGATGTAAGAAGACCTAATAGAATCTTCCACTTCTAGAAGGATCTTCCTCTAGATGCTTCTCTTGATAGACATTTTGTATAAATAAGGGTCGAGGGTATGAAAACCCTAGCTTGGATATTATTGTAACAGAGCGCTGCCGATTGGAGGTTTCCCCCTCGAAGAGGCCTGTGAACATTGCTTTCTGAATCAAAGTGATATTTCTATTGCTGTTCTTATATCATTTCTGTGTTATTGTGGAGATTATGTTGGATATTTTTATTGTTATTCTGCCATTTCTAGCATTTTATTTCTGTTCTGCATATTTTATATATCTGGTATCTTGCAAGTAGTATCAGAGCACTTTCCTTGGCAGAAATTGTGGGAATTTTTTTTTTCAGGGTAGAGACGTATTCCAGCATCTTTAAACCACAGAGATCTGTCGTTACACGCATAAACCCGCGGTTGAGGGATTCATACACGCAGGAAATACAAGTGGTTCTTAAGCGCACATCTGTTGGCCACCCTTGTAACCCCTGTTGGTACCCCTTCGAGTGCTAGCACATCAGAAAACACCTGTGTACGGATCGACCTAGATTTCCTGAAGCCCTCTTTAGATAAACCTATCGGCCGCCAGACTGCTATAGTGTCACCGAGAACAACACTCGGGAAGATACTCTCTAGTACCTGGGTAGTCGGGTAGTACGGCTAAGGGTACGGTCTATCCTCCTCAGTTAGTGCCTTGAGATATTGGGCTGACTACTACTGTTGGACCCCGCACGTATATCAGAGAACTATAGCACAGGGCAAACCCTTGTCTGTAGAACCCTTGAATATCTAAGCCTTGGGGGACAGAGACATAAACGAATTAAAAACAGACCAGATCTATTGCCACGCAACTGTGTTCGGGTTGCCAAGTAAATACACATCTCTTTCTGGTTAAACATTTGGGGATTTCATCACTGCAGTATTCTTCAGACCTGAGTATAACTCCGCAGGTGTAAAAAAAAAAAAAAAAAGTCTGGAAAATTTTTCACCATTATTTGAGACCTATTCCATTGGATTCATCTCTCTGCCCTTATCACTTTCATCCATATCATTTTTAGAGAAAAATTTTGACCCCACCTAGCCCTTTTCAGTTCACCCATCCTCATGGTCCATACCTGTAGCCAAGACATGGAAACTTGCTTCAACACCATGCAATCCGGTTTCCTAGAAACCCAAAAAGAAGTAAAACAAATCAGTGCTATTGTTGCCTCCATCAATTCATCCATCAATGCTACCATAAATACAACCATGCAATCCTCAATGGAGGAAGTCAAACAAGAACTTACCACCCAGCTTGAATTTGTCTTTGCAGCACTCTGCACCAAACTGAAGATCCTTACAGATGACACTTTCTCTGAAGCACATCCAAAGAATGAAGGCGAAACTTCCTCCCATTCCCATACCTTTCAGTCCCATCACTTTCAGCGTGACATACGCCTTCCACAGGTTGACGTGACCAAATTTGATGGATCAAACCCCACTGGTTGGGTAACCCAAATGGAACATTATTTCTCTTTATATGGCATTACCGATGACTTGGCCAAACTCTGGTATGGTGTTCTCCATTTAGATCAAGAACATTGGCAATGGTGGCAATGGAGAAAAACTTCCCGTCAAGGGTATATTGATTGGACCCAATTTGTGACTGAGCTTTATGAACTCTTTGACATGGACACCAACCATTTGGGCCGTTTGACAAAGTTGAAGCAATCTGGCACAATAGAAGACTTCATAGCTGCCTTTGAACGCCTGGCTTTTGGAATAGAGGGCATGATTGATTCTTTCTTTCGAGAGTGTTTTGTTAGTGGCCTCAAGGAGGAGATTAGGGCCCATGTCCTCATGGCTCGACCCTCGACTTGGGTGGAGGATACTAAAAGAGTTAAAGAAGCAAAAATGGTGGTATCATCTCAAAACCAAAAACCCTCCTTTATCCCTTGCCCTAAACCCGTCACTCCCACTACTCCCTCTGCCCCATTAAAAATCCAAAAATTGACTATGGCTGAAATGGCTGAACGCCAACTCAAAGGCCTTTGTTATAATTGTGATGAAATTTTTTTCCCGGGCCACAAGTGTAAGGAACAAAAGCTTTTTATGGCCATTCTTCAGACTAGAGTATAACTCCGAAGGTGTATATATAAAAAAAAAAGGTCTGGAAACATTTTCACCATTATTTGAGACCTATTCCATTGGATTCATCTCTTCACCCTTATCACTTTCATCCATATCATTTTAGACAAATTTTGTTACCCCACCTAGCCCATTTCAGTTCACCCATCCTCATGGCCCATACCCGTAGCCAAGACCTGGAAGCTCGCTTCAACACCATGCAATCTGGTTTCCTAGAAACCCAAAAAGAAGTAAAACAAATCAGTGCTATTGTTGCCTCCATCAATTCATCCATCGATGCTACCATAAATACAAGCATGCAGTCCTGTAACATCCCGCTCTGGCGCACTGACAAAACTTATTCTTTGAGGACACTTGCTCGCAAGTGATCTGGATTTTTATGATGATGAACCACTTAACCTTGATGATGATGCGTCATGATTGATGACAAGATGTTTTACTATTGCTATATACAGGTGCTAT
>ML785822.1:413175-423724 GCA_009831015.1 Picea engelmannii
TGACACCCGAATGACCTTTTTTGAGCAATTTCTCCATGCGATGAGAACTGATGATTTCAGGAGAACCCGCAGTGATGCCTTGAAATTTATGTTTGTGGCCTCCTTGGTCAAATTTCATGGTTAAGTTATGAAAGTCCATGAGAATGGGACCCAAGGTTCTGAGCCATTCGACACCCAACACAATATCGTAACCTCCCATGTCAATAGCAAACATATGGGATTTGAGGTTGTAGTCACCTATTTGGAGACGCACATTTTCACAGTGCCCTCCACATTTCATAGAGCCACCATTGGCAATCATGATTTGGAAATTATTAACAGCATGGATATAGCAATGGGTTTCTTGGGCGATGCGGCGATGAATAAAATTGTGGGTGCTGCCACTATCAACCAAGATGATGACCTTGCGGTGCTTGATATAACTGATTAGCTTGAGAGTTTGGGGGGCAAAGAAGCCGGTGAGAGCATTGAGGGAAATGATGGGTTCCTCTGCAGGAGTGTCGGAAGGAGGGTTTATTTCAGAAGTTTCTAGTGACTCGGGCACAGGGGAACTGTCATCATCGTCTTCTTGAATATCCTAAAAGATGGCCATAAAGAGATTGTGTTCCTTACATTTGTGGCCTGGGAAATATTTGTCATCACAGTTATAACAGAGGCCTTTGAGTTGTCGTTCAACCATTTCAGCCCAGGTCAATTTTTGGATTTTTAAGGGGGGCGGAGGGAGTAGTGGGGTTTACTGGTTTAGGGCGCGGGAAAAAGGAAGGCTTACGGTTTTGAGAAGAAACAATTTGTTGTGCTTCTTTGGCTTTTTTGGTAGCCTCTGTTGTTCCTGAGTCTGTACTAAGGCTTAAAGTACAGTTTCAAGGCATTCGAAAGTATGTAAAAGATGAATACGAAGATAAAGTCACCTTTGGTGTAGGAAACTAATGAAGGTTTCTACGTTCTAGCTGTCTAGCTTCCAACTGTTCCTGGGTAGTAATATCTTGTTCGATGGCTACCCATGAACGTTCCAATTCTTCTCGGGTGTTCGCAGTTTTAAGAATTGTGTCGAAAAGATTTAAAGAGATATGTATTTGATTAGCTAACCCGGGTTGAATATTTGGTTGAATTGCTGCGGGGACAGTCATTGAGGAACAATACAAGTATGAAATGATTTAACGAGAGATTTCAATGCTGTTCAATTCGGTCGAGGTGAAGAGAAACCTTTGCATAAAGAATGAAATAAAAAACGCAAATTGAAGGCCCTTTCCCGTAACTGTGTTATTTTCGATAAAAAGATGTGGGATGAGAGAAAAACGTTTAGCTGAAGACAACGTAAGGTTCCTGTCAATAGGAAGCTCGCACATACATAGAAAAATGAACTAACACAGACATAATTGATATAGTGTAAATAAATACATGATTCTGTAAATGCAAATTGGTCTTACACCCGTTAAAGCTGGTGCAGAGGAAAAACAAGAGACAATTACAGAAAGATAAAATCCCTTTCACTATAGTAGTGGTCGTACTAAATTATAGTGATACACATCAATTATGTAGAGCAAAATGAAAAGAAACAAATAACATAACGAAACAAACTTGCAACACAGTCGTGACAGAATTAGGAATCTCCAAATTTGCTTGTATTAACTTCCTTCATGCAAAAAACTCTATTACAATTTGATCCCAAAAATTCCAGCCTTTGGTTCTTCTCTTGGTGATCTATTTATACAAATTTTCCCTCCCATACTCCTTTTCCAAAAAGTGCCAGGTGCTTCCTTTACGTGACTCGGTGCATATCATACAGCTGTCCGTAAAACTGGATACAAGTTGTGACAGTTCCGTTTGGCAGCTGTTAGGAGCGAAATCACTCCATCTCTTCTACTCCGTTTTCAAGAAGGGACAGGTGCTTGTTTTTGCATAGACTCGGTGCATATCTTACATATTTCCACGAATTGGGATACAAGTTGTGACGACTCTGCTCGACAAATGGATTCGGCAAAATAGCACTCTCAGGCTAATTGTGGAAGTTTATTCCCCATATGTGCATCGACAATATTAAGGGCGCCGAGTTGTGTGCTGGGCTGAATCAAATGTTCATCAATTTGAGCCATGTCTACTCTATCCATCTTACAGATCTCTGCTAGATTTCTCTCATTTTTCTCCTTCATGCCGAGGGAGATCTGCTCTATATTCAACTGCCTTAGCGTCTCTGTATCATCTCCACCGTCCATTCCTAACAGCTCACCATTCATGACTTTGAAAGTTTCTTCCAGCGAATTCGTCACTTTTTGAGCCTGCTCCTTTCTTAAAGTAATATCATGTTCCCAGTTTTTTAACAAAATATTACCCCTAGTTTGTTCGGAAATGGTGAGTCCGGGGGCTTGCGCTGAAAATCTGTTCTTGGTGGCTATTACTGCTTCTTGGAAGGTGATCCGAGCAGCTTCTGCGTTTCTTTCCTTGACAATCAAATTTTCAGAAATCTGATGCATTAACAGGAAGTCTTCTCGAAACTCCCCTACTTTGTTTAGCAGACTTTGTTGAGCAGAAGAGATCCTGCTCCGAATGTCGATTGCTCGGGATTTAACAATCCCGATGTCGATCACCTGGCCTTCTGCGACCTCTAACTGAGCCTGTAACTGTGTGATCCTCTCCCTCTGCTGACTCGACTGCACTCGACCCTCTCGGATCACTGAGTTTGCCTGTTCCAACTTGGTTTTGAGGACTTCGATTTATTTCTTATCGGCCAATTTGGCCAGCTCTATTGCTCCACTCGCTTGACTCTTAGCGTCTTCCGCAGCCGAAACTATTCAGGCTTCAAGAGTCTTGATCAAGCGATTCTTTGCTTTGAGCTGATTCTTTAACGCCCCAACTGAGAATTGATTTTTCGTCGTGTACGCTCCCAGCGTCCCTCCGATCTCTGTGGCAAATTCATCTTTCCTTTTGTTCATCCCATCGGTCATTACTTTGAACCTTTTGACAGTTGATCCTTCCTCCCGAGAGAATTCCCTTTTCACAACTGCCTTTCTCTTTTTGTCGAAGAAAAAATCATTGGGAGGAAGTTCTTCTTCTTTGACTGGCCTTAATTCTTCTCCGAAAATCCATCCTTCCTGTATGTTTCCTTGTGTTGACTGCAAAGGGGTGACAGAGGTGATAGGTTCCCCGATTTGTTTTGCGGCCTTACCTGGTGTATCAAAGGATTCTTTCTCCTTTGGAGGATTAGAGGTCTTTGTCTCTGTCCCTGTCTCCGGATTTACTTCCACCTCTGGACCATGTTCCTTGGGAGGTTTAGTTGTCCCTTTTTCTGTTTTGGGATTCTTCCCCTGTTCGGGACTCTTCTCCTGATCAGGACTCTTTTGCTGCTCAGGACTCTTGCCTTGTTCGGGATTCTTTTCCTGCTGTTCATGACTCTTCTCCTAATCCGGATTCTTCTCCTGCTCCCCTTCCTGACGTTTTTCGGGATTAGAAGTTTGCCCCTCAGAACTTTCGGCCTCTTTTTCTTTATCCTTGGGAAGTCCCAAACCTCCCAACACCACAGGAAGACATCTTTTCCTATGTTCCTGAAATTTTAAAACAGAGGCCCTATCTTCGGGTGCTAGAGATTTGATTCGAAATTGCACTTCCGGATAGGACCTCGCCCCTCGGAAAACATCATCCGAAGGCGAACACTCGTGTTCGAACCTTTTTAATCCACAATTTCCCAAATGGGTGCTTACAACCCTCTGTGGATCATGCCTTTTATACTCAATATAGGCCAAATTCAAACCTTCCAAGGTTGCAGCCTCAGCTTTAGCATGTCCAAAGTCTAATAAGGAATAGGAATTTAACCGAACAGGGAAAAATGGCCATACCTTATTCGCTAATGCTTTCAGTTCTTTTCTCACGCCGCCGATTACTGTTTGTCGAGCAATCTTGCGACATGCCAATTTGTCGGGGATGAATTGTGGGAGCGCCAGAGGAGGAACAACAGCTCTGAAAACTCTAAAATAGGAAAATTCTTCTTCTACATACCAGTCCGCGATACTGCTCAGGTTCGCGGCAATGCTATCTGGGATGCGGGGTGGCAAAAGGCCAAAAATGGCGAGGTGTAGGGGCACCATCACCCAATTGAAAATCTCATAAACAAACCCATCTGCGTTATTTTCCCATAGCTTGTTGTGGTACTCATGCACAGTTTTTGCTTCGGTTGGACTCCAAGCCCAATTCATCAAAGGAAAAGGCGTCATGGAGCATATTGTGTCCATGACATACGCAGACATGAAGAATCCAGATGGTCTCCCGACTGCTTTTTTCTCCTGGTACTCAGTGACTCTGTTAAACAAACTGTCGGAGAGAATCTTAGCCCAATTAAATGAGCAACCTTCCGCTACCCAAGAGATGAGAGGTACCCACTGAATGTAGAAATGGGCGGTATCTTCCCATCCGAAAAGCCAACAAGTCATCATCGCCACATACATATACTGTGGCTGTAATGAAGAGATTGAATACACGCCTTTGCCATTCGCTCTGAATGTTGCAGAATGCGAGACCCACTCTTTAATCAAACTAGGCATGGTTTTATCATATTCTTCGCATTCCTTCTTTTTGAATTCCTCCAGGAATTCTTTGCCATATGTATATTCAAAAGTCGCTGGTAGCTTATACATAGACTGGATATGCTCTGGTCTGAAAGTCCCGACCGTGTTCCGTCGGTCATTTATGATGGTTCTGGTGGGTAAGTCGACATGATCCAATGCCCATCGGATCATGTCGTAGTATGGGAGAAACCGAGGTCTGGTTGCAACTAGGTGCATCCCCGACTGAACAATTGTCTTATATTTGGTGTTCAGATCATCCTTTTCAAATTCATTATCATCGGAGTCCGAGTAGTTAACCAACTCGGCTTGCAGAATTTCTGAAACAAACGACCAGGTGGGTACTGAGCCGCCAGTCCGAGGCGAAGTATCTGAGACGTTGTCTGGACCCTGCGCTGCAACCTCGACATTCTCTTTCGCTGCTCTCCTTGGGGCCATGGCTGACACTTGCTTTTTCTCTCTTCTGCAATAAACCTGTGTATACATGCGGAAATGAGTTCCTTCAGAGCAAGGTGAGCTCTGTGCGCTTATGATAAACGTTTAAAAAGAATGAAACTCTCGTATATATTTGGAAACTCTGTACCTTTGAAATAAGTCTGTCAAATCACAAATAAAACCAAATTTAATGTATGAATCCGATCTTATTTATTCATAGATTTACCCTACTTTTTCATAAATGTCATCAATGTTCAGCGGCTTGACAGGCAGTCGAGTTATGGAGAGCAAGTAAATACCTCATGAAGAGTGCCAACCTTGATGCGCGGGATGGATCTCATTTAATTTAAAATTACAAATCTTAACGACTTAAAGAGTTTTCTCGTCTTTCGCTGTATCGTGAATCTCCTTTTCATATTTTGACTCTTCAACTCGCGAGGCTGCGAGTACCGATTTTAACGTAATTAACAACAATCATGATTTGGCACATCCTTAATCATATAATTAACCTAATCATCATATCGCGACTCGGGAATTCGAAGACAAGATTTTGGAAGAATGATATGCCGAGTTGCGATATTACAATGTGGCGATAATTAAGACTCAAATTATAAGAAGGAAGATGGGAGCAATCAATTTATACCAGGGATGAGATCTGTGTAATATTTTTTAACAGAGGTCTGTCAACTTATTTTGATTACTCAGTATCAACCTTCCTTTGACCTTCACAAGACCTTTAGTTCTTAGGGAGACAGGGGAGAATAAATAAAACTTTAAGGGACATCCTGTTCAAGCAAGCCTTGATTTTTTCGACGCTGTTAAAAAACCTAGGAAAGTTAAGATCACTATAAACGTTCCTTAACTAAGCAGAAGATCAAGTAGTTGTGAGGACCAGATTTCTTATTAAGATCTATTCCGAAATACCTGAGGTTCTAAAAAAAAAAAACTTTTACTCCTTTGCAAAAACTCGGGAAGATAGTGACTTGCTAAAGTCAGGCTCCAAATATAGACAGAAACCAAGGTAGCAATTCAATGGCTTAAAATACAAAAAGGTGACAACAGTTCGGGACTGGTTTTCGGATATATTGTGGAACAAAAATTTTTGACTGTCTGTTTTTTGGATTTTAATATAGTCACTCAAATTATTTGGTTTGAGGATTATGAAGTCAAAAAATAATCCCATTATCTGCTTTTCGTATTTCAATTTGAACAATATTACCTTAGATTGCTAAAACAGCCTCTCATGACCAGAGTTATTGAAAAAACTTACCTCTGTCTTTTTCAATTTCTTTGTGAGCTACGGATTATCTTATGTATCACCTGTTTTATGTCGTCCTATTTCCCACACCGATCTTCACCTTATTTCTTCAGCTAGTTTCATCTGCAGCTAGACTCCTGCAAAGAACAAATACGAATTTGATTTAAAATGTGTTGAGAATTTAGGAAGGAAAACCAAAAATTGAAAATAGATGCTTGAGCAAAAACATAAATATGTACAAAAACTCATAATAAAATTTATTTATTTACAATTATATATATACAATCTCTTATTTTTCATTTTATTTTATTTCCTTTTTCATCCAACGATTTTCAAGACATGTAGTGCTTTAGATATCGCCCGTTGACAGGGGTGCTGAGAACTTCTCCATCAATGTTTTCCATGAGAAAGGAATTTTTTCCTTCCGGAGCCGAGACTCTGAATGGTCCATACCAAAGGTGGTCAAATTTTCCATGCTTCGCGGATTCTTCCCTTCTCGCATCCCATTTTAACACTAAGTCACCTAGGGAGAAGTCTCTGTCCTTTGCTTTGAGATCGAACAATGCTTTCATATCGTCCTGGTATTTCTGCATTCTCTCATCAACCTCCAATCTGAGCTGTTGAACCTCAATTAGTTGGTTAATCCTTCTGGTTACATGATTGGGTTCTTCGTTCTGATCCTACCATAATTTCATCACTGGCAATGCTAAGTTTATAGGTAGAACCGTGTCAGTCCCATATATCATCTAAAACGGTGAAATGCCGATAGACCTTTTAGTGCTGATGCGGTTTGCCCATAATGCGTGCTTCAAATGTACATGCCAGGACCTCTTGTTTTCGCTCAGTGCCTTTTTGATTACGTTCACCAGGCTCTTATTAGATGATTCAGCCAACCCATTTCCCTGAGGGTAATAAGCAGTGGAATGGCCGAGAACGATACTGTACTTTTGGCAGAAGTCGATCATAGCCATGGACTTGAAGGCCTGGGCGTTGTCGGTAACAATCTTTCGGGTACAGCCGAATCTTGATAAGATGTTATCTTCCAAGAAGTCGATCACCACCGAGTCTATTGCTCTTTTGGTTGGAATTGCTTCCACCCACTTGGTAAAACAATCTGTGGCTGTTAAGATCCACTTATGTTGAGCACTGGAATGTGGATTAATTTCTCCTATGAAGTCTAATCCCCATTGTTGAAATGGGGCTTCAGTTTTGACTGGAACGAGTGGTAGTGCCGGGAGCTTTTGCTTCCCAGCGAATATTTGACATGAGTAATAGGCACGTACTTTAGCATTAACGTCTGAAAATAGTTTCGGCCAATAGTATCCAGCCCTCAGGATCTTGTAGGCTGTGGCTCTCCATGCATGGTGTCCCCCGCATATTCCTTCATGAAACTCTTCTATAACTCGTGGAGTTTCCGACTCAACCAGACAGACAAGTAAAAACCCGAGTGGATCCTTCCAGTATAGTTGGTTTTCTGAGATGCAATACTTGACAGCATGGAGTTTCAAGGTTCTGTACTTGGTCGGTGTTAATCCATCTGGGCATTTCAGGTTTAACAAATAAAAAACTATATCTTTATACCAGCTTGACAACATGCATTTTTCTTCAGCCTCGTTTGGATATCTCTGGTCATCCGACTCTTGCAAATGTGTATCTTCGTCTTCCCCTTGTAGGAAACTGATGTTAAGAGCTCTAAGGTTCGACTCAGCCAAGAGTTTGGCAAGACCCTTTCCTTTTATAAATTAGTTGGCTTGATTTCCAAATCAAATTCTTGTATTTTAGCGAGCCAGCGCCCTCATTTTCCATCACTATTCGGCTGTACCAATATATCCTTCACAGCACTGGTTGGTACGTACGCGATGATTTTTGAATGCATAACGTAAGTTCTAAATGCTTTTAGCGCTTTCACCATTGCGTACGCCTGTTTTTCTATTATATCATATTTTAGTTCGGCGTCTCTAAGGCTTTTGATAAAAAACGCAATCGGGCGTTCGAAACCTTCATCATCTTTTTGTAGTAATACCGCGGCGATAGTATTTTGAGAAGCGAATGAGAAGATGAGGAAATCTTTCAAGTAATCTGGGCTAGTTAACACAGGTGCCTCGCTGATGACTTTTTTAATACGCTCGAACGACGCTTTAGCCTCCGTCGTCCACTTTACTCTGCTATCTTTCTTCAGCATTCCTGTGATCAATTTGACAATCTCAGCGAAATTTGGTATAAATCTTCTTAAAAAATTTATTGTACCTAAGAAAGATTGAATTTCTTTAACATTTCTAGGAATATTGATAGTTTGTATCACTTCAACCCTCTTAGGATCAATCTTAATCCCATATTTAAAAACGATATGCCCCAGAAGCTTACCTTCCTGCATAGCGAAATGTGATTTCTTTGGATTCAAAGATAGACCATACCTGCGGCATTTTTCGAAAGTTTGTTTTAAATGGATCAGATGTTCTTCATCGGTTTTAGAAAAAACCGTCAGATCATCAAGGTAGATTACTACGAACTTATCTCTTTCTCCAATGAAAGCGATATCCATGGCGCGTTGGAAGGTAGCCCCTGCATTCATTAAACCAAAAGGCATATTATCATACATGAATGTACCCCATGGTGTGGTGAAAGCAGTTTTTTCTCTGTCTTTCTCGTTCATGGCGATTTGATTGTACCCAGAAAACCCATATATCATAGACATCCGATTTGCTCCAACTACCCTTTCCAGGACGTGATCCATTTTAGGAAGTGGATAATTATCTTTAAGAGATGATCTATTCAGGTTCCGGAAATATAGACACAGTCTGATTTCTCCGTTCTTTTTTCTGACGGGGACCAAATTTGCCACCCATTCTGAGTATCTTAGAGGTACAATCATTTTCGCATCTAAGAGATTCTTAACTTCTTTTTCAATAACAGGCAACAAAATGGGGTTAAACTGCCTGAGCTTCTGCCTAAAAGGCTTGACTCCGGGCTTCAAAGGTATCTTGTGCTCAATTATAGAAGTGTCGTATGTTTGAAGCTCATCATAAGACCAGACAAAAACATCTTTATACTGTCTGAGTAAGTCTCTATATTGGTCTTTTACCTTAGGAGGGAGGAATTTAGATATCTTTACTATCCTGGAATCTTTTTCAGTTCCTATATTGCAATCTTCCACTTCTTTTGGTTGGGGTTGCAAAGTAGACTTTATAGGTATGTCGTTCTGATCGAAGAGTCTTTCCAGAGGAATTAAGCCTTTCAGGATTTGGTTATTTTTTAGGATCAACATGCGATGATCCGCTATTTTTTCTCGAAAGGTTTCAGGATCTTCATCTTCTTGCATAATCCACATCGGGTCATTTTGGTTTTCTTGATCTGGATGAGTTTCAGAGAATTTGCCTATTGCTATGAGAAATTTATGAATTTTTTCGTCATCTTCAAAGACCTGCCAATGTCGGACATTGTTTGGTATAGAGGGTTTATATCTGATTTCAATATGATATTTCAGTTTTACGTTCGTGGGAGGGGAAAAGGTCGAAGCTGCCTTAGCCAACGCGTCAGCATGTAGATTCTCTGTGTGAGGAATAAAATGGACTTTTATAGATGAGAAAAAATTCTCCTTTAAATCCCAGGCGCAATTTCTGTACGTTCTCAATCTGGGATGTTTGGCTAGGTATTGTCGGTTTACTTGTTTTACTATCAATTCAGCGTCACCGTAAACCTCCAAGTTTTTTATGTTTAACTTCTTGGTAGCCTCTAAACCTAATATTAATGCTTCATACTCGCATACGTTGTTGGTGTAATCTATGTCCCACTGTAAGCGATATTAAAAAGGAACGGTAAACTTACCTTCAGGTGCTATCAAAAGTATGCCAGCACCAGCTCCTTCAGAAGATGAAGCGCCATCGAAGTACATTTTCCAGATACCAATTCTGCATAGTTCTTCGGTCAAGGGGATAATCTCTTCCAGCTTCATATCAAGTTCTTCTGGACACCCATCTAAACCATCATCAAAAGACAATATGCAATTCCCCATATCTTGGTCCGCAACGTAAATGGGAAAGTTGTTTGGATTCTGAGGATCACTGACAGTATATGCCAATCTTGTTTCTCTGTACAACTGGGTAAACTGACCACCGAATATAGGGATTGTGGCATATGACATGTCCAATTGTAGAGGAACCCCCAACTTGGCTCCCCATGATCTGGATAACAACATACCATATTTGGGGGGAATATCTGCAATAACCACATCCATCAAGACACTCTTGACTGGGACCTGAGCCAGGGTAACTACCAGATCCTTTATCATTCCCATACATTTAAC
>ML785822.1:432612-444823 GCA_009831015.1 Picea engelmannii
GGTCTTCTTACATCCGCCTTATTCTATTTTATTGAAAGGTCTTATTAATATTGACCTTTATTACATCCGAATACATTGATCTACCTATGTGCAGGTTAGGACCTTAACAACATACTTTTATCACTTTTTCAGGCTCAACAAGGTTATACGAAAAAGGAACCCCCCTGGAGTCCTCTTTAATCTCTTTTTAGACTCTCTAAACATGAAAAGATAGTCGAGCGACCTTGTTATTTTCACACTCGATAAAGCATCTGAAGAAATCATCTGGTGAGCGATAATTTATCTCTTTTTTGGTCTCATCGGACTATTTTATGAAAAATGAATTGAGAGAGTTCTCTTTTAAGTGTTTTTCCAGACTCTATAATTATGAAAAACCTTTGAGTTTTCTATCTTTGGACTCGTTAAAAAAACATTGACAGACCCGTAATGGGACTGAACCACTCCTTCTTAGGGTTCGTTAAACATACTCCGAAGGACTTATCCGAAGGATAAGCTTATATCAACAAGCATATGTTATCCTCCTCAAGCTTGCGTAAAAATAAAGAGGTACTCGCCAGAAATGGTGGGGGGAATTTTGGGAAAGGGATATGTTTTCATCTTCGTATTGATTGGCAGTAAGTGTCGCTCTTGAACATGACACCCCCTATTCATCATTTGAAGCTGGTTTGGGAAATCCATTTGTCTCTCATTCGATTTGCTACAAGGTCATTCCCGGTGTCGTCTTTGAGTCAATGCTGCCAAATCATTGGTCGTGTCATTCATCTGTTCAAGAGAAGTCCATCTGAAACCTCTATTGAGTCGGCCATCTGCAGTTGTCCATTCTCTCCGTGTCGGCCTTCCCTATGTCCAATCCAACTTACATCATACTCTGTTTCACCTTCAAAATCTGTTACTCATTTCATGTCATTGATGGGGGGTGCATCAAGGCCCTCCTGTGACGAGTTTTGTTCCGTCGACTTCAGCTCATTATCCGGAATCAAGACTTAGAAATTATTTGGTACCTTGGAGCTTGCATGCCTCAATGGCAGGTTTCCTCGCTTTCGAAAGTGGGTTTACATCATTGACCCCTGATCGAAAGATTCCATCGAATGTTCAACTTCAACTCATTCATTCACACTCGATGGATTGTACTAGAGTACCTTGGGAGTCATTGACATAAATGGTGATTTCCCTCGCACTTGTTAACAGTTTCATCAATGATTGGTAATCAAGTGGTTTGTGCCATGTTCGACTTCAACACATGTAATCACATGGTTAGATTCATACTTTGGGCAATGAGATTGAAGACCCTGGATATCATCTCTTTGTCCAGGTTGCAATGGAGAATGTATGATCTGTGACACATAGATCCACTCTGTATGTCTCGTGGCTATATCACCTTAATTTGAATTTTTTCGCATAGATCCATAATATATTCCTGGTGGCTATGCTATATTTTGATGGCATGGATCCACAGTGTATGATTGGTGGCCATGACCCATGTCTACAATTGTCATCCATCTGTGATCTGAGTGTGGGAATGCCTACCTCAGAATTGGTATATATGATATTTTGCATATGCTTGGTTGTTCACAGGTTTCTGATTAGGTGTGCTCCTGATTTCCGACACACACATGCAGCTTACAAAGTCTTTTGGCTGTCACCGATTCCAACCTCATACTTTGGGGGGCATTCTGTTACCCATGATTTTTGTCATCGTGATTGTGTATTAATGATGGTGTACTCAGGATCTTCATAAGAACTTTCTCCTGAGAAAAGTTACTTTCATCTCTTCCCAGAAAACTCACTTTTGAAGAGGGTTCGCAGACTGCTAATATATTAGGGTGCGAGAATGACCCATTCTCGCAGGCTGCCTTAAGCCAGGGTGCGAACTTCTCGCACTGTGCTGAATAGTTAGGGTGTGAACTCGTCCTAAAGCATGAAAAAAGATGAATTCTCGATGGCTCTAGAAGGGAATATTCTATAAGAATGGGTTGGCATTCGAATGGTTATCCTTGTATTGGATTCCCTGATATTGTGGGATCATTCTTATCCAAGTAACTATCTCATTCTCTCCTATATATTGAGGGAATTCTCATGGAAAAGTTTAAGCAAGATTCATTGGAGAATTGGTGAAAGAATTGTGTGAAGGACTTAGCTTGAACGGGAGCTTGGAGACTCTAGTTAGTCTATCAAGAGGATTTGATCTTCTTCATGCAAGGATTGAGCGAGTGTGTGTGTTGGAGCCAAGAGCCATCGAAAGGAATATTGCGACATCAAGGCTATCAGGTTGTAATCTTTACTTTCAATTAATATGATACAATGGCATGTCCCTTTCCCATAAAGCTATTCTCACTTTATTATGTAATTCCTTGATCATACACATAAGTTGACAGTTGAATATATTTTGCTATCTTCACTTTGGTTGGTTT
Source organism: Picea engelmannii (assembly GCA_009831015.1). Lineage (NCBI taxonomy): Eukaryota > Viridiplantae > Streptophyta > Pinopsida > Pinales > Pinaceae > Picea > Picea engelmannii. The sequence continues at coordinate 435,024 of ML785822.1, forward strand.
GTGTTGTTTTGGTCTTGACCCCACGAGAGCACCAGAGTGAAGTGGGAGCAACAAAGACCCTAGGAAGCGATACTAAGGTATGTTACTTGTTCCTTCCTACTAGCTAATTCAATGGTCAAAACTTAGGGAAATAGTCATGTCCTGTCTTGTTTTGTTCTAGATCCACGTGGATCTAGGGATATCTGTTAGTGTCTACACCTACCGATTAGTCCGATAACAGATGGTGAAGGCCAAAGTTCGACCCTCTTGCATAAGGAAAACGCTGATTCCTTTCCCTGAGGCATCACATTCCAACAAAAAGGTCTTTGTGAAATCAGGAAGGGCCAGAACCGGAGTGGTGCACATGGCCGTCTTCAAGGTTTGAAAAGCTTGAGCAGCGGCTGGAGTCCAAGTGAAAGAGTTCTTTTTGAGGAGAGTAGTGAGAGGTGCTGCAATCTTTCCATAGTTCTTAAACAACTTGCGATAATACCCTGTTAAGCCCATAAATCCACGCAAGCTTTTGAGATTCTTTGGGTGCGGCCAATCTTGCATAACTTCAATATTTTTTGGATCCACCCTGACACCATCCTTGCCAACCAGATGACCCAAGTATTCTACTTCTGAGGCACCAAAAACACATTTAGACTGTTTTAGGAAACGTTGGTGCTGGGAGAGGAGATGGAGAACTTGATCCACATGAGTAAGATGGTCGGTCCAGGATTTTCTATAGATGAAGATATCATCAAAGAAAACTAAGACAAAATGATGGATAAAGGGACGGAAGACATGATTCATGAGGCTTTGGAAGGTGGAGGGAGCATTACACAAGCCAAAGGGCATGACCAAAAACTCATAGTGTCCCTCATGAGTGCGAAAGGTTGTCTTGGTAATGTCTGCCTCTTTCATACGTATCTGGTGATAGCCCGAGAAAAGATCAAGTTTAGTAAAGAATTGGGCGCCACTCAATTCATCCAGGAGGCCATCAAGGACTGGAATGGAAAATTTGTCTTTAATGGTTAGTTTGTTGAGGGAACGAAAGTCAGGACACATTCTCCAAGAACCTTCTTTCTTCATGACCATGACTATAGGAGAAGAGTAAGGGCTCATACTAGGGCGGATAACGCCCGCATTAAGGAGTTCCTAGACCATTTTCTCAATTTCATTTTTTTTTGAGAAGGGGTGGCGATATGGACGGATATTGGGAAGAAGGCTTCCGGGTACAAGGGGAATGGAATGATCATGAACACCATAGGAAGGAGGGAGGCCTTGGGGAGTGGAAAGTACCATTTGATGTTTAGAAAGGAGAGCTTAGAGGTCGTGCGGCACCGAGGGTGTTTATGTTGCTTGAATGGCATGGAGTTGGGCAATGACACCAGAATGACCTTTTTTGAGCAGATTTTCCATGCGATGGGAACTAATGACCTCAGGTGAACCAGTAGTGATGCAATGGAATTTATATTGGTGGCCTTCCTGGTCAAATTGCATGGTTAATGCCTTAAAATCCATGAGAATGGGACCCAAAGTTCTTAGCCAATTGGAACCCAACACAATGTCACAACCACCCATGTCAATAGCAAACATATGGGATTTTAAGTGGTAGTCACCGATTTGGAGACACACATTTTCACAGTGCCCTCCACATTTCATGGAACCCCCATTAGCAATCATGATTTGGAAAGTATTGACAACATGGATGTAGCAATGAGTTTGTTGGGCAATGCGGCGATGAATAAAATTATGGGTGCTTCCACTATCAACCAGAATGATGACCTTCCGATGCTTGATGTAACCAATTAACTTGAGGGTTTGGGGAGAGAAAAAACCAGTGAGAGCATTGAGGGAAATGACGGGTTCTACTTCGGGAGGGTCTGAGGGAGGGGTTATGTCAGTGATTTCAGGTGACTCAAACACAAGGGGAGTTTCAACATCCTCTTCTGAAATTTCCTCAGAGATGGCCATAAAAAGATTTTGTTCCTTACACTTGTGGCCCGGGAAATATTTGTCATCACAATTATAAAAAAGGCATTTGAGTTGGCGTTCATCCATTTCAGCCCTGGTCAATTTTTGGATTTTTAATGGGGCAGAGGGAGTAGTGGGAGTGACAGGTTTAGGGCGAGGGATAAAGGAGGGTTTTCGGTTTTGAGATGATACCACCTGTTGTGCTTCTTTAGCTATTTTAGTAGCCTCCACCCAAGTCGAGGGTCGATCCATGAGGACATGGGCCCTAATCTCCTCCTTGAGGGCACTAACAAAACACTCTCGAAAGAAAGCATCAGTCATGCCCTCTGTTCGAAAAGCCAGGTGTTCAAAGGTAGCTATGAAGTCTTCTACTGTGCCAGATTGCTTCAACTTTGTCAAATGGCCCAAATGGTTGGTGTCCGTGTCAAAGCGTTCATAAAGATCAGTCACAAATTGGGTCCAAGCAATATACCCTTGACGGGAAGTTTTTCTCCATTGCCACCATTGCCAACGTTCTTGATCTAAATGGAGAACACCATACCAGAGTTTGGCCAAGTCATCGGTAATGCCATATAAAGAGGAATAATGTTCCATTTGGGTTACCCAACTAGTGGGGTCTGAGCCATCAAATCTGGTCACGTCCACCTGCAAAAGGTGTATGTCATGTTGAAAGTGATGGGACTGAAAGGTATGGGAATGGGAGGAAGTTTTTCCTTCATTCTTTGGATGTGCTTCAGAAAAATGGTCATCTGTAGGGATCTTCAGTTTGGTGCAGAGTGCTGCAAAGACAGATTCAAGCTGGGTGGTAAGTTCTTGTTTGACTTCCTCCATTGAGGACTGCATGGTTGTATTTATGGTAGCATTGATGGATGAATTGATGGAGGCAACAGTAGTACTGATTTGTTTTACTTCATTTTGGGTTTCTAGGAAACTAGATTGCATGGTGTTGAAGCGAGCTTCCAGGTCTTGGCTACGGGTATGGGCCATGAGGATGGGTGAACTAAAAAGGGTTGGGTGGGGAAATTTTTTTTTCTAAAATGATATGGATGAAAGTGATAAGGGAAGAGAGATGAATCCAATGGAATAGGTCTCAAATAATGGTGAAACAATTCCCAATATTTTTTTTTTTTGATACACCTACGAAGTTATACTCTGTTCTGAAGAATACTGCAGTGATGAAATCCCCAAATTTTTAACCAGAAAGAGATGTGTATTTACTTGGCAACCCGAACACAGTTGTGCGGCAATAGATCTGGTATGTTTTTAATTCGTTTATGTTTCTGTCCCCCAAGTCTTAGGTATTCAAGGGTTCTGCAGACAAGGGTTTGCCCTGTGCTATAGCTCTCTGATATACGTATAGGTTCCAACAGTAGTACTCGGCCCAATATCTCAGGGAACTAACTAAGGAGGATAGACTGTACCCTTATCCGTACTACCCGACTACCCAGGTACTAGAGAGTATCTTCTTGAGTGTTGTTCTCGGTGACACTATAGCAGTCCGACGATCGATAGGTTTATATAAACAAAGCTTCAGGAATTCTAGTCCAATCCATACACAGGTGTTGTCTGATGTGCTACCACTCGAAGGGGTACCAACAGGGGTTACAAGGGTGGCCAACAAATGTGCGCTTAAGAACCACTTGTATTTCCTACATGTATGAATCCCTCAACCATGGGTTTATGCACGTAAACAATAGATCTATATGGTTTAAAGACGCCAGAATATGTCTCTACCCTGGAAAAAAAAATTCCCACAATTTATGCCAAGGAAAGTGCTCTGATACCACTTGCAAGATACCAGATATATAAAATATGTAGAACAGAAATAAAATGCTAGAAATGGGAGAATAACAGTAAAATATCCATCATAATATCCACAATAACACATAAATGATATAAGAATAGCAATAGAAATAGCACTTTGATTCAGAAAGCAATGTTCACAGGCCTCTTCGAGGGGGCAACCTCCAATCGAGCAATGCTCTGTTACAATAATCTCCAAGCTAGGGTTTTCATACCCTCGACCCTTATTTATACCAAATGTCTATCAAGAGAATCATCTAGAGGAAGATCCTTCTAGAAGCGAAAGATTCTATTAGGTCTTCTTACATCCGCCTTATTCTATTTTATTGAAAGGCCTTATTAATATTGACCTTTATTACATCCGAATATATTAATCTACCTATGTGCGGGTTAGGACCCTAACAAATTCTTAGGTTTGGTACCAAATATTCCATTGGAACAACATATTCAAGACCATATACCAACTTAAAAGGTGTTTTCATCGTCAGATTCTTGCAAGTGGTTCTATAGGCCCATAATACTGTTGGTACTCTTAGATCCCAATCATCCCTGTTCACACTACAAATCTTCGTCAGTGCTATCTCCAAGATCTTGTTGAATGCTTTAACTGTCCCATTTTCTTGTGGATGGTATGGTGTGCTCTTTTGATGTTGGGCTGCAAATTCTTCAGTCAGGGATTCAACTGTCTTATTAATGAAATTTGTACCTTGATCACTCATAAGGATCTTTTGGCATCCAAACCTAGTTATGATGTCATCAAATATGAAGTGCACAGCTATAGTTGCACTACATTCCTTAACTTCTCTTGCTTCGACCCATTTGGTCAAGTATTATGTTGTTGTAATTATGTACCTTGCTCCTGTATGCTTTCTTGGTGGGTTTATAGGTCCAACAAAGTCAATGGCCCATTTCTCAAATGCTTGTAGGGTCAGTTGTGGTGCTAGTGGCATTTCATCTCTTCTGTAAGGTTTCCCAACTCTTTGGCATACATCGCAGGATCATGAATAGTCTTTAGCATCTCTGTGTAAGGTAGGCCACCAAAGGCCAACTCTAAGAACCTTCTGCGGAGTTTCTTTTCCTACATAATTTCCTCCTGCGATGTCTTCATGAGATTCTGTGAGGATTAGTGGTCATTCTACCTCCATAACACATATTCTTAATATCTCATCAGGTCCCATCTTGTATAGATGTCCAACTATAAGTGAGAAGTCTACAACACACACTATTAGTTGTTTATTCTAAGGAATTGTGTACTCACTAAGTGCCATTCCTGTTAATAGGAACTGGACTATCTCTATGAAATGGTCATCGATCTTTCTAATGGATAGTAGTTGTGCATCCGGTAGTGCATCCTCCAAACTGGTTGTCTCTTCACCATGTTCCAACCTTGACAAGTGATCAGGACCTTTGTTCATTCTCCCTGGCTTTACTATGATCTCAAAATCATATTCCTGAAATAGCAGAAGACATCTGCATATCCTTCCCCCCAACACTGGCTTGTTGACTAGGTATTTCAGTGCAAAGTGATCAATAAACATTTTTAAAGTGTCCTCCCAACAAGTAGTGGCAAAATTTATGCAATTCATACATCATGGCTAACCCTTCTTGCTCAGTGGTGGTGTAATTAATCTTAGTCGTTGATATCTTCCTGCTAGAAAAGGCTAGCGGGTGGTCAATATATCCACCTCTAGGTTGTTCTAACATAGCTCCTAAAGGAATGGAAGATGCATCGACATGCACATGAAATTCCTTGGTCCAGTCTCGGAAAACCAGAATAGGCGCAGTAACCATTTTCTGTTTCAGTGTGTCGAAGCTCTGTTGGAATTCTTCTGTCCAACTAAACTGACAATCTTTTTTCAACAGCTTCTCCATGGGTGCTGTAATCTGAGCATATCCTTTGATGAACTTCCTGTAATATCTTGTGTGTCCCAGCACAGTGCGCAACTGTTTGACTGAAGTAGGAGGGGGTAGATCAACTATAATGGAAATTTTGGATGGATCTACCATCAATCCTTGCTTACATACAATATGACCTAACAACACTCCAAATGGTGAAAAGAAAATGCATTTCTTCAGGTTCAGGGAAATTTGACACTGCTTGCATTTATCCAACATTTTCCTTAGACATTCAATATGATTCTTTAATAAACTAAAAAGAGTCCAATCATCAAAATATGCTTCTAGAAATTTATGCACAAACTCCTTGAATGCTTCAACCACCACCATGGAAAAGATGGTTGGGGCATTCTTCAATCCAAATGGCATCACTGTATATTGGTAGGATCCCCGTTCTGTTGCAAACGTGGTCTTATGGCGATCTTCCTTGGCAATCTGGATCTGATGGTATCCTGAGAATCCATCTCTAAAAGAATATACCTCTTGGCCTCCTACATTATCTAACACTTCGTCAGTGAATGGTGTAGGGAAGGGGTCATGCAAACAAGCATCATGCAAACAAGTATTTTTACAGTTTCTGTACATTTCTCTCATTAATAGGAATTGTGTATTATTGTATCTCTTAGTTTCTTACAATATTTTCATGTATTTCATTGTTATATATCTTTCTTCATTTAGTTCTCAAAATAATTCAAATCATTATTGCTCTCTTGTTGTCTTATTCATTCAGAATAAAAGGTTACATGCCTAAACTTGGTATACAACTAAGACACAATTGACATCATACCTTCTTTCTTTACACAAGAACAACCCTGTATCCAATTCGACTTACATATACAGGACCAACAACCTATAAAATGATTTCCATAAAGATTATCTATTATAATAATACAACATGCCTTATTTATAAGCTTTATTGTAGGAAAAACTCTAAAGAAAGGCATCCAAAAATTGTTACAGATCCACGATATCAGTGACTACAAATCTCGTGAATCTTGGGATTATGTTACAGTCGACTACCAAGTCAGATTACTAGTTGACCTTCATTCGGTCTTCAGTCGGTTTCCATATGACCTCCTTGTTGGACAACTGAAAGGAGGGGTGAATCAGTTGTTACCGTGCTTAAACAATTATGCTTCTTTTAAACTCTTTGCAGAAACACTGAATGATGATCACATTAAAGAAGGGAAATAAACAATGGCACATTTAGCATCAGTCACACATATATGAGAAACACAGAGACAAATATTTCCCGAGGAAAACCATACAGGGTAAAAACCTCTTTTTCTTTATATGATAAGCAATAGTTACATTCTTTACATTATCATACATATGAGCACCAACTCATAATGAGGCTACAACCTCAGTTTTGCAAGCTGCTACTTACTGAGAGCACCAACTCTCTGTTTTCTCTAGCACCCACTAGAAGGAAGCACCAACTCCCTAGTTTCTCTAGCACCTAACTAGAAGGAAGCACCAAATCCCTGAGTGTTTCCAGCACCAACTGGATGGAAGAACCAACTTCCAATCATATAGGCACCAACCTGAGAGAACAAGATTTATCCCTTGCACCACCCTACCACCCTAGTTTCTCTGGATGCAACCAAATGGAAGCTACAACTCCCTGTGTTCAAGCACCCACTTGAAATTCTGAGGAAAACAGTCCTCCCGAGCACCTCCCAACCACCCTAAAATATAAATCTTTGCTACTGAAACTTATTACAATGATATAATGTTCAACAATGGCTTACCAGACTCATCACTATTCTGCTACATTTCATTACTCTATCTACCTCATTGCCTTCCTGCACACATCACTTGCGTTGTCTGTTCTTCTGCCTTTTATGCTCTGTGCGCCATACCCATTCAGTGCACAGATCCTCTTCTGTTCGATTCAGCTGCTGCACTCTCTTCCTTCTTCACACATGAATCACCTTCAACAACAACAACCACAGCAAACTCCAACCGTAACAGCAACTGCTTCTCTTCTCTGTGCCATGTATATATAGCTTCTGTGCATCTTGTGCATGCAATATTCGCCATTCCTCTGCATGCTCATATCGCGCCAATCTCCTCCACATCTCAAGTGTTCTACGTGATCATCATCGCGACTCTTCGACTTCTCTGGCAGTTCAACCGCGCGTTCGGCATCACTGGGTGTTATGCTGAGATTCCTCAGCCTCTCAGGCAGTTGAGACTCTTCATCTTCTCTGGTGGTTTGAGACTCTTTGTCTTCTCTGTGACAGTTGAACTCACCTTCTCTGTTTCAGTTACAGGCCTCAATGCTCATCAGCTGTCGATCGCCTCCACGAACATCTTCATCCCTCTCAGAGACTCTTCACCTCCTCTGTCAGTCATCCCGACGATTTCTCATTTCGTGATTTTCGACACTATGCTTCGTTGACCCCAAGTCAGCGAAATTTTGATCACTTGCCACATGTCCTATGATTCCATGGTTTAGATCTAGTCTTGATTCAACGTCTACGATTGAATCATGATTTTTTGATTTCGGCATTCTTGATGCATTGGGTTCTTTGCTTCTCCATGTTGCGATTCGCGAAACTCTGATATGGAGTATGATCAATGGTCCAGATCTAATCTCTATTTAACGGCTACGATTAAATCGCGATTTCACATATCGCGAAATCGACATTCTTGATGCATTGGGTTCTTTGCCTCTCCAAGTCGCGATTCATGAAACTCCGATATGGAGTGTGATCAACGGTCCAAATCTGATCTCTATTTAACAACTGTGATTGAATAGCGATTTCGCATATCGTTGTTCCTTAGATGGAGGTTCTCGTCACTCCAAGTCGCGATAGGCGAAGCTCCGAGATGGAGCTTTTCTGCGACTGACTCCTTCTCTTCCCATGACCAAGGGCTGTGACCACAACCTTATGCATAAGGTGCTTTCGCGATTTTGCATATCGCAAATTCTGCTTTGTTTCTTTTGTCTCTCCATATTGCGATTCGCGAAACTCTGACATGGAGTTGAACCAATGGTCCAGATATGAACTTGTTTCAATGCCTATGATTGGATCGCAATATTGCATATCGCAAATTCTACTTTGTTTCTTTTGTCTCTCCATATTGCGATTCGTGAAACTCCGACACGGAGTTAGATCAACGGTCCAGTTTCAACCTTGATCTGACAGCTCAGATTAAGTCACGATTTCACATATCGCGATTACGCCCGCTTCTCCTTGTACTTTAAAGGACGTGCGGGTTCCTCTTGATCCAACGATGGTCAGATCCTGCACTTGGATCTAACGCCTGAGATCTGTCCTTCTCTTCAACGCGCGCTCTTCTTGTTTTTATTCAGATTTGACGGCCCTCATGATGTCGGGAATTTTGGATGGGATCCAACGATCAGCGACGCTTCTCCTCCAAGCTTACACATCCTTCTTACTTGGAAGAATTTCAACTCTGCGCTAACTCCTCCTGAGCCTACGTTGTTCCTATTTGTCCATCGATGCACATTCTGATCCTGCCATCTTCACTGTTGTACTTGCCATCAATGACAAGCATACACTACCTGTTAAGAATTTTCCAACAATCTCCCCCTTTGGCATTGATGGCAACTAAGGCACCCGAATCATTTTCTCCCCCTTTGACATCAATGTCAAAGAAGAGACATGCTCCCCATTAGATATTCAAACAATACAAATCTCCCCCTAACAAGATGGACTCTTTTAGGTGTGAAACTAAATGACACCCAGCTTTTGTCTGAGATATTCAAACGGTGTCTTGGCTAGGGGCTTAGTAAAGATGTCTTCAATTTTTTTTGTAGTGGGAATGTAATGGACCTGAACAATCTAATTGGTGACCTGCTCTCTCAGAAAATGATATTTTATGGGAATATGTTTTGTCTTGGATTGGAGGACAGGATTTTTAGACACACTGATGGCACTTGTGTTATCACAATGAATTGGGATCGGTGCAGTATATTTTACCTCTAAGTCTGCAAGTGTCTGAATCATCCATAATATCTGTGTGCAACAGGTAGCAGCAGCAATGTAATCTGCCTCTGTGGTTGATAAAGAAATAGAACCTTGCTTTTTACTGAGCCAGGCTACTAAGGAGTTACCCAAGAAGAATGCTCCTCCACTGGTGCTTTTTCTCTCATCAACACAATTTGCCCAATCTGCATCTGAATAAGCAGT
>ML785823.1:37584-49162 GCA_009831015.1 Picea engelmannii
TATTTCTTTACTCATTTTCATCAAGTCGTCATCACCCTAATAGTTCATTCAACCATTATGTCCATGGTCCATTCTTAGTGGTTGTTTCATAGGGTTAATATAACTTCTCATTGTTGCTCTACATCAAGGGAAGTTGTGTGTCACATTCTTGTGTTAACCTTCTCCTAGTATTGAAACTTTTGTATACATCATATCAACATATTTCCTACCTCATGTTGGTGAGAGGATTTGTTTTTTGTCTTCCTTCTAACAAATTGATCTCTATCAAATACCACAAAACATTTTCTCGAGGGGTTAATCTAATGGTTTGAGTACCTTAGTGTCCATTTTCCTCATTGGTAGTCTACCTCACATTTGGTAGTACTTCATTATTGCATTATGTGTTGTCTGAATGACTCCTTCTAATGTTCAAATTCATCTCATTTAGTCACACTAAGAGAATTGTACTTATACCTTGGTAGTTATAGCCATCAATGATGAGCTACCTTGTGTCTAGTAGTGAATTTCATCATTGGCCACTAACTATATGGTTTCTCCCATGGTTGAATCCAACTCACTATCACATAGTGGAGATTCATACTTGAGGCTAGTTATGATCTAGGTTCTAGGTTATTGTTTATTGAACATGTCTAATTCCCATTCAATATATCTTTCCATCTTGTACATGCAAGACCTCCCACTTTTGTAGTGTCCTTTATTCCATATTATTCATCATTTATTATCTTTCTATATCACACACACCCACACAAATCTCCCATTGTGTTTTATCCGTTTTTTATTATCACATACATATACCCATAAAACTATTTGACTATGTACTATATATTGTTTATTATCACAAACAACCACACATGCAATATGCATTGGCTCTACTTCCTCTTGTTGGGGGGTTAAATACCTAGTGTTCATCAATGTTTACCAACAAAACCCCAAGGTGCTAGCATATTCAATATTCAGTCGAGGACCAAAGAAGGTCTCACCCAAGACGTCATGAGAATCATAGAGTCCAATAGTCTTGTGTTATATGTGAAGGAATAACACATGCAAGAAAAACTCTCAGGAATAAACCCATTAATTCATTCATCACTAAGTACCAAAATTATCATCCATAAGAAAATAAACAAACATATATTCAAATCATAACACATAAAAATGCAAAGAGGAAGGACTTCATATTTCATTTATTAAATTTAGAGTCATTTAGATACATAGTCATAGCAGACCTCTACGCCATGCACTCTAGTCTCTTCTTTTAATTCATGCATAGTTTCTAGCTCTATTACAGACTCATGCAAAACTAGGACAAAACTGGACATGGAACTCTCTCTTGTTCTTCCAATCTACTCTTCGTTACAATATTGAACTCTCTCCTTCTCCACTACTCTACTCCACTCTATTAAGGGAACAAAAACCCCACATGCTTTACATGTTTTCATGCATCCCCCATATATTTCATGGAGCGTGAAAATCCTAGTTAACTTGTCAGCTCATCCATATCCTTGCCCATGATCATTCAGGTTGTTATAAAAATAATTTACAAAATATTCTCGAAGATACACTCAATTTTGGTCTACATACAGTCTGTTCTTGATTCCTTGCATGCATTACAAAATTGGGTTGGCGCGTGTGATATTCCTTTGGTTGGCCTTGATGTTGATCATTTCCAGTGCCACACATTGTATCTTCATGGGTGCACACACAGTATTGATTTTTGGAACACACACAACTTCTTTAAAACCATGGGTGCCAACAGGCCCCCGACACTATTAGTTGGTTCGTCCTCCAACCAACGATGTTGTTGCATCGTTGGGCTTCTAGATTGAGTTGGTAGAAAATTGAACCGGACTAAGTGGGATGTACACTCGTGCACCACCTTAGCCTCAACCATATCTTGTAATTGCATTGTGAGATTTGCGAGTTGAGATTGTACCTACACCATCCCTGCTAATGTCTCACCACCTCCTAGTGTATCTTCTAGGCACATCACAATCTCCAAAGCCTCTACTTGAGTCTTTACCTTCTGTTGGGTGAGCAGGAATTGAATGTGGGGTAGAAGTCCTACAATAAACCACTCTCTTTATTGATGTCTTGGATCTGAAATGTTAGTCTTTCCAACAATATCTTGAATTGTTGGTCATAGTTCCATACGGTTTCTCGAGCCCGTTGCTTGATCTCTTTGATCTCAGTGATACATTGTGATTCTAACTTAGGATTTTGGAACTCCCTAAGTATATCTACTTAATCTCCATCGGGGACCTAACTTCTCCCGCCGACACATTTTCCTTGTACTTCATGTACCATGTCGAAGCTCTATCTTTGAAGTTGGTATCCAACTGCGCTATTTTAGATGCCTCATCCATGATTCTCTTCACAAACCATATAGCTTCACATGTAAACCAAGGTTGTTCTACATTATCTTTGTCTGTCCCATGGAACACGGGTAGCCTTAGAGTTGTGTCTTGGTTCGCCATACTCAATCTAGTATCGTGTCCTCCTGAATGACCACTAATTGTTGGTGATATTGATACTGATATTGAAACTCTTCTTGGCGAAGTATTGTTGTTCGACCTCTTATATTTACTCGTATCTTCTCTTCTACTTTCTTCTACTCTTTCTTCTTCTACTCCTATCTCCGCACTTTCTTTGTTTTTTTTCTTCTTGATTACAAATGGGCAAAGGGGGTGGTTCAAAGAGGGGGTTCTTCCATCTTCTCTCATTATACTCAGTGAGGGATCCCAAAAAGATTATTACCTATAGCCAAGCAAGCCCATTCACAATAGCTAAAGCCTCTTCCCCTCTCAAATGGGTCCATCAATATCTTCTACTACGTCGATGTTGCTACTTTATGCCTTATCTTCCTTTGATGTGACTACATCTCTCAACACCCAAGGGGATCTAACTTCGTCTTCTCCAACCATAATCCCACTACTCCCGGTATCCTTACTTAATACCCTACTCCTAACGACGCGTCTTTTTTATGGTCTCTCTCCTTCTGCACTTCTCTTTATCATAGAATTGTCTCCCACACATCCTCCTGCTGCGGTCTCCTTTCTTTTCATTCTAGGTCTGACCCCTCATCCTTCACCCCTTGCTATCATTTTTCCACTCCTCTGTTCGGATTTCCTCCTTAGCTCAACTCTTCTTATGTATCTCTTGACTCTTTTTCTCTTATTCTCTTATAAAACCATTCTCTTCTCACCTCATCTCATCATCTCTTGGATCCCTCCCATTGGATCCATTCTCTCTCTCTTTTCCCCTGTCTTTCCATCTCCCCTTTCTACATGAAGGGGTCCACTCGGCCATCCTATCAGGCTCCATGCACATCAACCCCTTATCCACAAACAACATCTTGATCCACAAGGGGATCTCTTCCAACAATCTCTTTCTAGGGCCAACAACAAATTTTCTTTTAGTCTTGTATTTCCTCCCAAGACAATTTCCACCTCATTCTTTCCCTTCATCATGCAATACAAAACCTTCAAGTCCTAACAACAGAATTGAGACAGTTTCCACCACATTCTTTCCCTTCATCATGCAATACAAAACCTTCAAGTCCCGACAACAGAACCATTTGTTGGCTCTACTTCATCTTTCTAAGAGGTTAAAGACCTAGGGTTTGTCAAGCTTTACCAACAAAACCCCAAGGTGTCGACATATTCAATCTTTAGTCAAGGACCGAAGAAGGTCTCACCCGAGACACCATGAGAATCAAAGAGACCATTAGTCTTGTGTCAGATGGGGAGGGACAACACATAGAGGAAAACCTCTCAGGAATAAACCCATTAATTCATTCATTGCTAAGTACCAAAATTACCATCCATAAGAAAATAAACCGACATATATTCAAACCATAACACATAAAAATGCAGAGAGCAAGGACTTCATATTTCATTCATTAAATTCATATTCATTCAGATATACAATCATATAAGACCTCTGCATCGTGTGCTCTAGTCTCTTCTTTTCATTCATACACAATTTCTAGCTTTATTACATAATCATGCAAAACTAGGGCAACACTGGATGTGGAACTTTCTCTTGTTGTTCCAGTCTGCTCTCTATTACAATATTGAACTCTCTCCTTCTCTACTACTCTACTACTCTCTTGAGTGAACAAAAGTCCCACATGCTTTATGTTTCCTTGTGCACCCCCCATATATTTCATGGAGCCTGGCAATCCTAACTAATTTGCTAGCTCATCCATATCCTTGCCCCTGATCATTCAGATTGTTATAAAACTCAATTACAAAATATTCTCGAAGATACACTCAGATCTGGTCTACGTGCGGTCTCTTCTTAATGCCTTGCGCACAGTACAAAATTGGGTTGACACACGCATTATTCCTTTAGCTGGCATTAACATTGATCCTTCATGGCATCACACGGTGTATCTTCATGGGCGCATGCGCAATGATGATTTATGGTACGTGTATAACTTTTTCAAAACCTTGGGCACCAACAACATGCCCTTTTTAAAATTGTAAAAACTATTTCACAATTGTGTATTATTCTTTATTAACACACAAACACACCCACACAACTAATGTAATTTATTGTTTATTATCATGCACATAGGGACTAGTCTAAGAGAAAAGGAAAAAAACACCACATAAACACACATATTCATCCCACAACCAATCAACCATTATGTCAATAGGAAAACCACTACTTTTTTTAACATCTCATTAACTAAGAATCAACATATTTAACCCACATCCAATCAACCATCATATCAATAAAACGCCATTACATCTTTAAACACTTCACTAACACCAAATAAAAATATTCCAACAATTTATTATGTTATTCATGGTTTATTATTACACATACACTATACATCCCAAGGCGGTTGACACTCGTTTGTGTTTTGATATTCACGTTGAACCAGATGAAGTTGTAAGCTTCAAGAAATACTCACAAACCTGGATAGATTAATGAGACTGCCACAATGTACGCAATCGAACAACGTGCGGAAAAATGGCTTTGAAATGCTGGTTCGTAGCCCATCATCGTCTCTGTTTTGAAGAGACCAGAGCAGCCCTGTCATGGCATGGGCTAGGGCACAGCCATTATGGAATCCGAGCAGCATCAACAACAACAAGCTGCTTACATTTATCGAACCCGTGTTATGCCTTCGCCATGCGAAAGGTTTACTCACCCTCAGAATAGACACTCAACCCACTGCTCTTCAAGAAGAAGAACAAGTATGGGTTCCGAATGGCATCGACCTCAACGAGCAGGTGGAGGAGCTCCAGGAAAATCACCATTTGATGGATCAACCAGATGATTCTTCTTATACTTCTCTATTGCAGGGCTGCATCAACAACAAAACCCTTACAGAAGGAAAACTGATCCATGCCCACATCATTCAAACTGGATTTAATCACGAAGACTTGTTTTTGGATAACACTCTCATTACCATGTATGCCAAGTGCGGAAGCCTGGAAGATGGTGAGAGAGTTTTAAACCAAATGCCCATCCGAAATGCGGTTTCATGGACTGTGATGATCGCAGCTTACACAAGGCAGGGCTATGGCGGGGAGGCCTTAGCACTGTTTTATCAAATGCAACGAACACAAATCCAACCGAATAAGTATACATTCGCCAGTGTTCTTCCCGCGTTTGCCAAATTGGGTTCTCTGGAAGAAGGCAGAGAAACACATGAAGGGATAATTAGGAGGGGATTTCAGAATAATGTATTCGTGGGAAGTGCCCTTGTAGATATGTATGTCAAATGTGGCAGTTTAGAGGATGCGCGCAAAGTGTTTGATAAAATGCCTGAACGGGATGTGGTTCTGTGGAATGCCATGAGTGCGGGATATGCCGTGAATGGACGTGTCGAGGAGGCTATGGAGCTGTTTGATAAAATGCCTGAAAGAAATGTGGTATCATGGAATGCAATGATTGCGGGATTTGTCCAGAGTAGGCGTTTTGACGAGGCTCACAAGTCTTTTCGGGAAATGCCTGTAAGAGATGAAGTATCGATGACTACAATGATTGTGGGATATGCTCACAGTGGGCATGTGGATGAGGCGCTGAGGCTTTTTCTCAAGATGCCGAATCGCAATGTTGTTTCATGGAATGCGATGATTGCGGGGTTTGCTCAGAATGGGCGATTTAAGGAGACACTTGAGCTCTTTCGGAAAATGAAACAGATGAGTGTAAAGCCTGATTTGGATACTTTCTCCTGTGTTCTTCAAGCATGTGCCAACTTGGCAGCTCTGGAATATGGGAAGGAGGTCCATGAAGACATAAAGAGAAGTGGGTTTCAGTCCGATGTCTACGTGGGGACTGCGCTGGTAGATATGTATGCCAAATGTGGGAGTATAACTGATGCGCGCAATGTGTTTGATATAATGTCCAAGAGAGATGTTGTCTCATGGAATGCTATGATTGCAGGCTATGCCATGCATGGATGTGGTAAGGAGGCAATCGAGATCTTTGAACAAATGGAACATTCTACCTCAAAACCAAACAACGCCACATTTGTTGGTGTTCTCTCTGCATGTTGCCACGCAGGCCTAGTGGATGAGGGCTGGAAATATTTTGATTATATGAGTAAACTTTACAGCATTACACCTGTATTGGATCACTACTGCTGCATGGCTGATCTTCTTGGCCGTGCTGGGTATCTGGATGAAGCGTACGATTTTATCAACAGAATGCCTGTAAAACCTGATGCTACAGTATGGAGTTCTTTGCTTGCTGCCTGTAGAATCCATTCTAATGCAGAGCTGGGAGAGCAAGTGGCAGAGTGCCTTTTTGAGTTAGACCCTACAAATGCTGCAACTTATGTGCTGATGTCAAACATTTATGCAGCGGCTGGAAGGTGGGATGACATTAAAAAAATAAGAGCTTTGATGAAAGAAAGGAAGGTTGAAAAGAAGCCAGGAAGCAGCTGGATTGAGGTCAATAACAAGGTATATGCTTTCCTTGTAGGAGATACATCACACCCGCAATTACAGGAAATCTATTTGAAACTTGATGCATTGTCAGGGGAGATGAAAGAGGCAGGGTATGTGTCCGACACGAGATTTGTGTTGCAAGATGTAGAAGAGGAGCAGAAAGAACATATTCTTGGTTACCACAGTGAGAAGCTGGCTATTGCCTTTGGGCTTATGAACACATATCCTGGAACACCTATTCGTGTGGTGAAGAACCTTCGAGTATGTGGTGACTGTCACTGTGCTATCAAGTTCATCTCTAGGATAGCTGCACGAGAAATTGTTGTAAGGGATGCAAACCGTTTCCACCATTTTCGGAATGGGCAGTGTTCCTGTGGAGATTATTGGTGATGCTGGTCGCTATGCTTAACAATAACCTTATGCAGATTGTCAATGTTGTATTTCCTGATATTGTACATTTCTAATGAAGTGTAGACATTAGAAATGTAATATATATTTTCTGGGCAAGTGTGGGAGAATCAATGCATGAACTGATACTTCATGCTTGAGTCTTAAAGACTAGTTACATTGACAGAAGATAACATCTTATAGGACATTTTAGTCATTCAAAGGAATACCTGCAATTTAGTCAATGACAATGTCTTGTCCAATATTCTTCCTTTGCTCTCCTACGGTCACTGCTGTCTACATGTGCTCAAAAGAAATATAAGAGCATGATTGACTTTTTTTTTTCCAGGTAACAACTCCCAGGGAAAACCCCCAGGTACTTCCCCTCATTTCGAGGATGGTACCCAGGGGAAACCCTAGATTCTTTATTGGACAGTGCCAGATCAACAACAGGGCTCGAAGCCGTTTCAACAATTTATTCATAATGAGCTCAACATGTCATTAACGGGACCCTGTGACAAGTTTCAGAATAATGCTTAGACATCCAGAAAAACATGCCATTTTGATTTTCTTTTAATTCAAAAATTTGAATAGTTTCAGTTATTACATTTTGTTGGATCTGTAGTCTAGTTTGAAGTTGATGTTAAGGGCAGAGTTAGTGATGAATATTTGTTAAGAAAACAGTTAGACTGAGGACTGTTTTCTATATTGCCATTGTAAGAGTAGGAATATGTGATTAGTAATAGGCGTATGCATAATTTGGGGTTGATTCGGGTATAATTGTATCACTATGTATTTTGGCCAATCAGATTCAAGTGTACAAGCATGGGCATAGATAGGAATAGGTGAAAGCTTGCAGAAGAATAAAGTGGAGGATTGAAAATATGCTTACTAAAAAAGTTCTATCTGATTCTGTGCACTATAGATATATATTTCTAGGACAAGAATGCCAAACAGGGCATGAAGAGGAGTGGATAAATAAGATAAGATGAAGGTCGGGGAAGAAATTTGCCATCTTACAGTGGGACTTATTCATTCAAAGTCCTTGGTGGGTTTAGGAATATGAATGTTGGAATGGGTTAACAAAGTCCCTTGATGCCAAACTCTTGTGGAGATTGAAGGCTAAAGATAAGCATTTGTGGCTGTAAATACTGCTTAATTAGTACCGTGGAGGTAAGCACCCTGAGTGATATTTGGATGGAACTGTTATGGCTTTAATACAGGATCACCTCTCTTAGTACATTAAAAATAGTAAGACATTTTGTATCATGGAACAATGTGGTTGTGGAGGGAAAAAAGCTTGAGGAACTTTTGATAGTGGTTTATCAAGAAAGATTTAGTCTGTCTCAGATTTTGGGGTTTGGGTTCAATTGGCATATATTACTCTTGGGATATTTAAAGAGGAAAATCAAGTAGTTAGAGGAAGATAAAATCAAGCTAAGCTATGAATGATTAATAGACAGAGAAGCCGGGAGTTTTTTGAATAGGACAAAGAGGTGAATGAAAGCTTGGCATCTAAGAGCTAGCCAAAAACTGAAATGTTCTTTAAGTCTTTCCCATCACTTGAAAATCCTGTCAGAAGCAAATACGATGAAAAAAAGGTTTACAGTTCACTAGCTCATTTAGATACCCTTTATGTCAAAAACAGGAAGAGGAAACTGCTCATTAGTTAATAGTAAACTACTTTAGGAAAAGGGTATGGGGGAACTTTCGTCAGTTGAGTATTAGTGATATTTCCTTTACACGGGAGGACACTTTCCGAATGATAATGGAGAAGTGGAAAAGCTATACCCAAAGGTAAATTTATTTGAAGGAAATGTAATAATTTTTCTTAAAATGAAGCAATGCATAAAGGGAAAAGAGTGGAAGCAGTTTTATCAATTAAGACATTGAAAGATGCGGTGGTTGAAACCATAACCAATAAAGGCAACGTGCAGGAAGAAAAATGATGCTGAGTCATACAAAAAAGTTAAAATGCACCGAGAGCTGGAGCTTACATGAAGTGGATTAGAGCTATTGATAGTTGACTTAGGACTCAACTACGTTGGCTAGTTTGACTATGTTAGTTAGTATATTGACTCAGACAGAGACAGTTACGTTGGTTATCAGTTATGTACTGACTTATTGTGTGCCAGTCAAGCATCTATCTTTTTTGTACTTCTACCACATGTATTAATACATTTCTATTTTTGCATCATTTCTTTCCAGGACAAGAATGTTGGAACAGGGCATCAAGAAGAGGAGTGGATAAAATAAGATAAAATGAAAGTTGGGGAAGAAATTTGCCATTGTACAGTGGGACTTGTTCATCCAAAGTCCTTGGCGGGTTTAGGAATAAGAAAGTTAGAATAGCTGAACAAGTCCCATGGAGCCAAAGGATCAGCTTTCTTAGTACATTAAAAATAAAAGACATTTTGTAATAGAGAACAATACCGTTGTGGAAAGGAAAAAGCTCGAGCAACTTAGCAGACTGGTTTAACAAGAAAGGTTTAGTCAGCCTCAGATTTTGGGGATCAGGTTCAAATGGCATGTGAAGAGCAAAATCTGTTTATCCATGATTGGAAATCAAGATAGAGTTGGCCATACTTTCAAGTTTCCAATAAGGATGTATGGGGACTATGTGTTGCTCTTGGGATATTGAAAGAGGAAAATCGAGCAGTTAGAGTAAGATGAGGTCAAGCCATGCTGACGAGACAGAGAAGCGGAAATTATTGTGAATACGGAAAAGAGTTGGAAGAAAGCTTCGCATCTAAGAGAGCCAAAAAAATGAAATGTCTTTTATGGCTTGCCCTTGTCTTTTGTGGGTATGGGGAAAGCTTCTCTGTCAGTTGAATATTAGTGATATTTTCCTTACACGAGAGGATACTTCAATGACAATGGAGAAGTGGAAAAGCTATATCCAAATGTATGTATGGGAAAATTTATTTTTAAGGAAATGTAATAATTGTTTTTAAGATTTGTTATTTGGAATAAAATAAATGAAGCAATCTTTAAAGGCAAAAGAGTGGAAGCAGTTTTATTGATTAAGAAATTGGAAGTTGCAGTGGTTGAAACCATAACCAGTAGGAAGTTAAAATGCAGTGAGAGCTGGAGCTTACATGGAGTAGATTATAGAAGAAGTCTAAACATTATAAGATTTGGATTTTTTCCAGCAATCATCATTGGAATATGGCTATATAATTTTTTGTCAAATTGCAATTTTTCATTGCTGGAATTGCATTTTTGAATGCATAAATGGATTTAGTGCCCTCAAAAATCCCTAATGGACCCAGTGTGTGAATCTCAACTGATATCTGCAATTCCAACAATTTTTCTGAAATTTTGACCGTATTTTGAGCAAAAATGGTTGGAAAAAGTGACCGGAAAAGTCCAAATCATCGCATATTTAGACTACGCTAATTATATTTTTTCATGTGGTTCACAACACCGGATATTGGTGCTTGCTACGTCCACGGAAAACCCCCCTGAAAGCCACAAGAGAACATAGGGAGGCCGAGTATTTTCGAAATATTAGGGGCTCAACAACAAGAGCATCTTATAGACCCATTTAAGGACACAACATGTCACTCACAAGGAATTGAACCAGGGTGGGGAGGGTAACAATTATTCCTCCCAACCACCCAAGTTACATCCAATGGACTAGACTACGCTAATTATATCTATAAAAAGTTGACTTAAAAGTCA
The DNA here is from genome assembly GCA_009831015.1 of Picea engelmannii. NCBI lineage: Eukaryota > Viridiplantae > Streptophyta > Pinopsida > Pinales > Pinaceae > Picea > Picea engelmannii. The sequence continues at coordinate 48,561 of ML785823.1, forward strand.
ATTATGTTGGTTGGTCTATTAAATATGTTAGTTAGTGGATTGACTTTCACAGAGACGGTTATGTCAGTTGTCAATTATGTAGGACTTATTTTGTGCTAGTCAAGCATCTACCTTCTTTGTACTTCCACCGCATGTATAAATACATTTCAATTTTGACATCATTTCTTGTTTATGGCATGAATGCCACTTGTGAAGGACTTGATGCAGAGACAATACTCATCCCATTACAAGGACCCTAGTCAAGGAGAGTGGATGACCGAATGGCAAGAGATGTGAGAATTTTGAGAATGGATAATATGGTGACAGAAAAGCATATTAATGAGTGTCAACTAGTGGTGGAGTAGAATGATCATTGGTTATCTCAAAATTAATTTAAAATTTGTTTTTAATATAAATATAATTTAATCTAAAATTTGTTTTTAATAATAATAATCTATTTTTAAGGTCACAGTCAAGCCAGACATTAAATTGGTGTATGAGACCCCCTCCAGCCAGCGATTTGACTGGTAAAGTCTAGGGAGGTATAAATACCCTACCCCCTCTGGATTTGAACTTATGACCTCTTAGGAGGAAGCACACGTTCTTAACCATTAGGCCCACTC